>JAKCPI010026348.1:0-32015 GCA_023213315.1 Euborellia annulipes | reverse complement strand
TTTTTTGCGCCCCCAAAAAAAAAAAACTTTAAAAATTTAATTTGCCGCGCCCTCCTTAAAATTTTCCCTGATTTCAAAAATTTTTGCGAATTTTTTTTTTTCGTGGAACCAAAATTTTTTCCCGTGTGCCGCCCGCGGAACATTTCCTCTTGCGCGGAACCAAAATTTTTTTCCGTCCGGGAAAATATTTTTCCTTTTTTTTAGAGACGCTAAATTTTTGCTGCCCGCGGAACCAAAAAAATTTTTTTTCCCCTTTTGCCGCCCTCTCCAGGTTGCCGCCCTAGGCGGCCGCCTAGTTTGCCTAGTTTGCCACTGTGTCCGGTTCTTAAAAAAGACAATTCCTGACTAATTTGCACCCTGATGACGTCATATATGAACCAATCTATATATATAATTCGTCAATGTCCGTCTGTTTGTCCTCTCTTTGTCTATTTGACGAACTTGCCGTTAGAATTTTGAATTGAAATTTTATATGCTTAAAGAGAACCTTCTAGGGATAGGCCCCGCCTAACTTAAATATAAAACTTCAATTCCTTTATGCTTTAAATTGAACACAGACAGACACACACACATACAGAGACAGATCATGTTGTAAAAACCAATTTAAAACAAAAAATTTCGTCATGAAGAAGGGTGAAAGTTAGCCACCGAAACGTTAAACAAAGGAAGAAGACAAAAATTTAATTTTTTTTGTCTTTTTATTCAATTATATATTTCAATAAATCAAAATTAATTTCCTTTCATTTTACGTTCACTACACTGAAAAAAAAAACCTTGTAAATTCAATGGAAATCCCTTCAATTCATTCCGAAACCGTAATGAAAATGCGTCAATGAGGTTTCTCGTCAATTCAATGGGATACCTTGTTAAAACGAAATTGAAGGTGCATCTTATAATTTTAAAAGGTTTTCCTGTTGAAAAAAACTGACCATTTTTCCTTTAAATTTAAAAGGAATTTTTGTTAAAACGAAGTTGACAGTATTTCCTGTAAATTTTAAAGGAAAAATTGTTGAAACGAAATTGACAGGATTTCCCGTAATTTTTAAAGGAAATTTTGTTGAAACGAAATTGACAGTATTTCCTGTAAATTTTAAAGGAAATTTTGTTGAAACGAAATTGACAGGATTTCCCGTAATTTTTAAAGGATATTTTATTAAAACTAAATTTATTAAATTTCTTGTAATTTTAAAATTATTTTTTATTTCATTCTGGTTTTATTTTGAATTTATTTCAATCTGCCACAGCTACACTCGCCGGAACACAGGTTTTGGCGTGTTGATTAATTAAAATAAATTTTTAATCATTTTTTAAATACATGTTAAATTTTTCTCAGGTCAAACGTAAAAAGATAATGCATACGTTTGACCTGATAAAAATTAAACATGTACCAGTATTAAAAAAATAATTAAAAATTTTTTTTAATTAATCAACACGCCCAAATCCTCCTGTGTTCCGACCAGCTGTGGTAGATTGAAATAAATTCAATTTAAAATGATTTTTTGTCAAAAACAATTTGACAGGAATTCTTATAATTTTAAAGGAATGCTTTGGATAAAGAAAATAATGTGAAAAAAAATCAAATTTACAAAATTATAACATAAAAAATGTTTTTTTATTCTAGGAGTTAAATACAAAAAAATTACAACTCAGTTGTAATGTACACCAAAATTATATAAATAAATACTTTTGAAATGTATTTTCAAGATGTGTTATTTTATAAATATTAATTAATATTTTTGAAACAATATTAAAATATAAAAAGCAATTGAAATGTTATTTTCAGAACCATAGATGATGAATTGTTCAATTGTAGATGCTGAATCTTCGATTCTGAATTCTGAAAAAAAGTTTGTTTTTTAATTCCATCAAAATTTGTTTATGCCAAGAGACAAATAAAAAAAAAAATAAAAATTTGTTTATATTTTATTTTAACTGGTTGACGCATCTTGGTCGGCTAGGTAAAGTAAGACTGGTAAAGAGAGCCAGAAGCTATTAACCCCTTGGGTCTCTATTGTATGCGTTTCTTTTGTCTACTGGAAATAAGGAATTTTATTTGAAAGGACCCTTTTTTCACTCATGTCAATGGCCGACAGCCTAAAAAAGAATATTAAAGTTTTTTACAAAAAAAAAAAAAAAAAAAAAAAAAAAAAAAAAAAATAATAATAATTTGTATAAACAATATATAATATTTTGATACAATTCACTTTTTGTTTATAACATTATATTTACCTTTTAATATATGAAACAGATCTTCTAAATCCCTCTCGATTAGCATGTGATAATAGTCTTCATTGAAGTCCTGCAAGTCAAGCACAAAATTTATTATAAATAATATATTAAAAGAAAATCAAAATATATTTTTAGACGTACCTTGGTTTTTTTGCCATAATATCTACGAAATTTAAAATAAAAAACAGGACACAGAGAAAATTTTGTTAGACGTGCCATGAATAAAAAAGTATAAATATTTTTCAAAATTAAAAAAGTATATGATATGATAGAAGATATCAACACGGATTTCACAAAAAATATTCAAAGAATATATCTGGAAGAGAAAATTCGCCTATTCTAACTCAAGCTAGTCATGCCGTCTACTAAGACAGAATGACGAGCTTGAGTTAGAATAAGCAATGGGTACGTAGGCAGGTAGAGAGGGAGTTGCCTTTTTCTTAGAAAATAAGAATTTAAAGGTTTATACTGTAAAAATGAAATGAAACCTTGTCAATTTTACAGGATTTCTTCTTGAATTAGAACTCGATGGAATTTCCTGTAAAAATAAAAGGAAATTTTTTCATTTTTACGGTATGATTTTGTCAAATAGAACTTGAGGCGATTTCTTGTAAAAATAAAAGGAAAATTTGTTAATTTTATGGGAAGGTTTGTTGAAAATTTTTAAAAGGATTTCACTTTAATTTTACAAGGTCGGTTTTTTTTCAGTGTACCATCGATGCATTTTATTATCAAAATAACGCATTGCTTGTACAGTACATATTTTTATACTATTTTATAAATTAACTCTTGATGAACGAAAATAACGATAATTATAAATGTACTTACCAAAGTAGAGAAATTGTAGAACGCAGCGACTCAGCTCTGTCGTCCATAGAAGACAGTAGTTCTGCCAAGACTCAAATGAGATGGTTCATCTGTGCTTGAATCAAACGCAGAGTGTGGGCAAGTTGTTACTTGTGGAAACTGGAAAGGCAGAAAGAAAAAAGAATTAGAAAAACTCCCACACACATAATAGGGCCTACATGAACCTTTAGGCATAATTGGACCCTGTTATGCAATGGTGTGTCAAAGACCCAAAAATTAAAAATTGAGTTAAGCACGGAATATTGTTTCAAATGCTATAATTAATATTTTTTATGAAATATGTCCTAAAAAAATTTATATTTAATGTTACTTGCACAATTGACAAAAAAATTATATATAATCCAATGAAAACAAAAAACTTTAATGTTAATTTTCTCAAAATTCGATGTTTGGTCTTTGACACACCATTGCATAACAGGGTCCGATTATTAATTTAGTAGGCCTATATTTTTTTCATTATTTATTAATTAGTTATTTGGCACCCGTGGCTCAGAGAGAAGGCATTAGTTTCTCGAGTCTGGGGTCTTGTGTTCGTTTTCCGTTGCAAGGGAAAAAATTTATTTTAATTAAATTGTCTATCAATCGCTTTAGGTGACGAACAAGCATTAAAAAAAATGTAGTAGGTTAGAATAAAAGGCACAGCAAGCTATGTTTCCCCACCCCCTATTTAATTCAAATCCACAGAGACGTTTCGGTCGTCTCAGCGACCATCTTCATGGCTATTTTTCATTCAAAAGAAAGCTCTCTGATGTTTAGAGATTTCAATTTTTATAACCATCTATATTAACTTTGACTGGACGCCAAATGAGTTATTCCTGATGGTTAAAAAAAATTGAAATGTACATTAGGGGTATGACTTTTTTACAACCTCGTATCCCTGTATCATTACATGATGAACTTTTACTAAAGGTTGAATAAAATCTTACTTTCAAGGTGATTTGATAAAAAAACGTCACGCACAAAATGATTTGAAAATTTTATATATCAGATTTTTTGCCAATTTTTTGAAGTCACTCTAAATAGATACAAAATTGCACACAAGCTTTTGACTCACTTATATAGGGTCATTAGAGACACAAGGAAGTCAAATATTCTAGATAAGGTCATTGCTGAGGATGAATTTCATTGGGGGGTTGTCCTTATTGAGAGAGGAGTCTTAGTAGATTTCTTCCATATCTTTGATTGCACCGCACGCTCACAGCATTGGTTGTTTCGGGCAATACTGATTGGAAATTCATCTATTTTCCAGTGGGTTTTCAAGCAATTGAGCTCTGCTGATTCAGAGCTGCAGATAGTTCATCAAAATCTTGAACGTGAAAGCATTGGCTGCTGATTTAATGATCAGCCCATTAGTAAGAAATGAATGGACGAATTTTGCGCAACCTTTTACGGATTTCAGGCATCAGAATAAACGTAAGAAGGACTAGAATGGCACGAGAGGTCCATTGTGCATTGCTGATATTTCGAATTTGTTGAAATTTCACGAAGGGGATTTCATTCCTCTCAGCGAAGTGACAGAAGTCACGAGTGAGGTGGTAAAGAAACTTCATGTCGTCTCTTCAGCCGCCTGTTTCCTTAATTTTAGTTTTAACGTTGCTGAAGGCTCCTTTCAATTTATTATAATGGCTAATCAAATCCTGCACAAAGAAGTAGTGGATGTTTGGTGATTTAGTCAAACCATGGAGCTCATCGCCCATGACAACACGTAAAAGGCGATCCAGCACATGGAGCTGGCAACTAATAAACTTGGGTTTTGGGGTACCTTTCTCTTCGAACATTTGCTGCAGCCGATCATCGCCTGCTTTTATTTAGAATAATAAAAAAAATACTAAAATTTGCTTTTATAAATAGAATTGATATAATTTATCATTAAATCTTTATTAGAAAAATAAAATATATAACTATGATTTTGGCTTACCCCTTCCCAGAGGTTCCCTTACCCCCCCCCCCTCGCCCAGGATTTTCTAGAGGGTTCTGAAAGTTATAATTGACACCAAATTAAGCAAATTAAGCTAATTAAAACTCAACTACTCGCTTTGAACACCTCCCTTATATACCAGCTTATACAAGACTGCGACTATTCAACCTAAAATTTCAAAGTGGTTTGTGCGTGACCTTTTTTAATAGTTTCATGGAATAAACGTCATTATAGTCATTAATAGGCAAAAGTTCATTGAGTCGTGATACAGGAAATCTTTTTTAAAAAAAAAGGTCGAAAAGTCATACCCCTAATGTACATACATATCGATTCAGCTAAAATTACAAAAAATTATTTGGTAACCTGGAGGAATAATTTTTACCCAATACTAGTGGCAAAGCCAGCCCTAGGCGGGCTTTCTGTCTGCCCAGGGGGCTCGCCACCGGCGGGCTCTACCACTGGCCTATTATAAACTAGTCATGCAGTTCCCCTTTGGAGGGATTCCAGAAGCCTGATAACAATAAAGTCAAATTATTTCTAAATATAAATAGGTATAAAAGAGAGAATAAAGCAGCTAATATTCGCTTTTTTCATATACTGTAGATACAAAACAACTGGCTCCCATTTTTTTTTTTTTTAATTTTCATCCGACTTGAGTTAATTTATGACCCCCAAGTCTAAGAGAGTAAGTAATCCATTCTCAATTACGTTCATTTTATGGACTTTTTATTATGACTGGATTTATTTCATCTCCAAGTGTTACTTTGTAATTGGAAAATTAATTTTCCTCAACCAGAGAGAGAAAGAGAAGGAACAAAAAAATAAAATAAAATCACCAGGCCAGGTGAAATATATTTCAGAAAGAAGTTGATTATTATTTTTAAATAAGTATATTAAAATTTTATAACTATTTAAAAGTTTAAAACAATTTGTTTTTTTTCTAATTAACCCTGAGAAAGCATCTCAAAATTATTTAAATTTTAATTTATTATTCAAACGAGATTGTGCAATAAATATACAAAAAAATAATTCATATTAGTTTTACCAAAAGATTCCATTTGGTCTTTATCTGCTCATTTTTTCGTTTGATCACTTCATTTAACAAATTAGCATGGGCGTAACTAGGGGGTGCTGGGGGGCCTGCCTCTCCCAGAAGGCTCGTGCCCCCCCCCCCCAGAAAGCTCCCTGCCCCAAGAAAAATTGAGAAAATATGGGGCTTTCCAGGCCCCCGGAGGATAGCTGGTCCCATGCACCCCCCCCCCAGCCAAATTCTCTAGTTACGCCCATGCAAATTAGCCTATTATATTCATTTACTATATAAATATACATATAATAAGCTCTTGTAGAGATTAGGAATATTTAAATTATATAAAGAAAAATGAGAAATAAAAATGCTGGAGGTACTTTCAGGCCAAATTTTAATACCACTATACAGCCGACGTTTCGGGGGACTCAACGCCTCCCTTCATCAGGACTAATGTGGTTTTAAACAATGAACCCTCAACGGTTTAGTCATAAGTAGAGACCGGACAAAAAAGCATCAAAAAATGGAAAAAAAGTGCTTAAAAAAGCATAAAAAACTTGAATAAAAAGTTGTTAAATAAGCATAAAAGTTGAAAAAAAGCATCTCATAAGCAAGTTTTACTCTACCAATGGCGTATACAATTTTTTTTTTAAATAAACTAAATTTATTCCGCCCCGCCCTGCGAAAAATATTATTTTTGCGGAACCAAATTTTTTTCACCCTGCGGAAAAAATATTTTTTACAATGCTATAATTTTTCGCACTGCGGGGCTTTTGAAATTTTTTTTTTTTTTTGGGAGGGGGCTCTTTCCCCCCCCCCCCCCTTATACACGTCCCTGGTGTATGCGTGTGTGAAAGGGAAAAAGTGTGTTTTTTAATAAAAAAAAAAAAAAAATTATAAATATTCGTAAAATAAGTTCAAATAAGCACGAAAAGGAAAAAAAGCATAAAAACTCAAAAAAAGCAAAAAAAGCATAAAAAATGCAATCTCAATGCACTTAGTTTTTCCTAATTCGTATAGAAATTAAATATTTAATGGTTGCTTATAAAATTCAGCAATAAGCATTTTGCTTAAAAATCCGGTCTCTAGTCATAAGAAAAATATAGTCCAATTTCGCCTGCTGGTAAAAAGAAAGGCATTCGAGGCGAGTTCTCATAATGAGAACTATATTTTTCTTATGACTAAACCGTTGAGGGTTCATTGTTTAAAACCACATTAGTCCTGATGAAGGGAGGCGTTGAGTCCCCCGAAACGTCGGCTGTATAGTGGTATTAAAATTTGGCCTGAAAGTACCTCCAGCATTTTTATTTCTCATTCATCTGTAAGCGCCAGGCTTTCCCAATCATCAATTATATAAAGAAATATTGAAATTAATCAGGATAATATTAAAATATAATAATTTAATATAGCAAATTTGCAAGATGAGTTTGTGTTTTTGATTGAGGGTGGCAATTTGTTAAAAATAAAAATAGCTATCTTAAACGATATATTAACTCGCTAATTCACACTCTATTGAGCGTTGATTGAACAAATCCCATTTTTTCCAAACCAAGTTAATCTAATAGTTGAATTAAATCCAAGTAAGATAAGACGAGGTTTTTTGTTTCAATAATTTATTTAACACTTTATACGTCATCATCAGAAGTGAATAGGTACAGTGAGGGACAATATTAAGTCCCACCCATGCTTTTTATACTTGTGATTATTTCATTTTTTTACAAAAGAAAATGAAAATCTTTATTGGAAATTTCCTAGGTTTGAACCATGAAAGTTTCCATTAAAAAATATATATTTTTTTAAAAACAATGAAATAATCACAAGTAGAAAACGCATGGGTGGGACTTAATATTGTCCCTCACTGTACATACGTAGGCTACGTAATTCACTTCTGATGATAACACATCTTGTGTCGAAATACGTATAAAGTGTTAAATAAATTATTGAAACAAAAAAACTTGTGTTATCTTATTTGGATTTAATTCTCCTATTAAATCATAATGTTTCAACTAGAGCCAACGATTACCAGTTTAAATTTAATCAATTTAATAATTATAATTTAATAATCAACTCAGTGGAATGAATAGAAAAATTGAAATAATACCTTGTTGGATTGATTTAATATCGAAGTGAAGTCGCTAATATGTTCACTTTGAAACGGTGGCGTGGTCGGCTTCCTCTCGTCTGAGAGAAAGAGAGAGAGAGCAGAACAGCCAAGGCGGCGGCGGCGGCGGCGGCCGAGGCGACTACGACTCAGGCGCCTGGAGGGGGAAGGCGGCCAGCGGAGGGGAGAGGCTTCAACAATCCGTTTCTGTTAAAACAATGAAACATTATTATTTTAAAAAATCAACAATGCACTTTAGTTTCAAACTTGGCCACTTGCATTTCATAAATAAAAAGGAAATAAAATGTATCGGATTAATGCATTGAGATTTATTCGCCCAAATAGAAAGAGAGAGAAGATGAGTGTAAGTGACAAAGAGATATTCACTTAAAGAATCTGACTCTCTGCTATCCATCGTCTAAAAATAAAACCTGATTTCAAACACGATAACGTCACCTATTATTCTCAGAAACAATTGAATCGAGCAAAAAATAATAATAAAAAAAATCTGTCCACACACACACACCCCGACCAATTTGCGGGACCCACTTTTTTGGACTCAGGGGACCTCAAAACATGAATATTCATCAAAATCTCGACATCGAATTTTTGGCATGATCGCAATACTTTCTCTCTATATATTTCATATATAGGGTAAGAGAAAGTAAAAAAAAAATAGAATTTCGATGGCTGAGTGGCAATTATTAGGATCAGGAAGATGTATGGCAGCCAGTAAGTGATAAAAAAAAAAAACCATTTGATTATCGTCGACGTTTCGGGATCACATCGATCCCATCTTCAGGACGACAAACTGTTATTGTTGCTTAGATAAACCAAAATTGCATCTATCTAAGCAACAATAACAGTTTATCGTCCTGAAGATGGGATCGACGTGATCCCGAAACGTCGACGATAATCAAATAGTTTTTTTATCACTTGCTGGCTGCCATACATCCTGATTTTAATAAAAAAAAAATAAAATAAAATTATTTTCTATTTTTATTAAATTCATCAAATTTATAAAAAAAAATCTGGTGTGATCAGCACGGTGCACAACTTTCTCTTACTTCTCGCGCCTAAGAAAAAATTATAAATTGCCAGACAAGTCTATTCTTTCACTAATTAAAAAAAAAAAAAAAAAAAAAAACAACGAACTTTTCACATATAGATTGCTACTCACTAAGGCCCTGCATTTTTAAGTAATATAGGCCTATATATTTGAATAATTTGTTTATGTGATATTACCACTCTATATAATGAATATTAGGAATTTATTCTTTAATTTCTTGAAGGAATTTAGCCAAACATTAAAGAAGAGAGAGCAGGGCGAAATATTTTGTGGGGTCATACTATAATTGAATACTAGCTAAAGCAATTCTTTCAAATAATTTAATTAAACGAGTGATTCCAAGTATTCATTATAGTGACATCACATAACCAAATCCTCTGTGTGTGTGTATATATATATACAGTCTATTTAGTAGGGTAACTAGGTGGGGGCGAGGCGCCCCTCGAAACCGGCATAGGCGCCCTACGGCCTAAGAAGCCCCATGGAAAATCGGCGCCCTAGTTGAGCTTCGCCCCCCCCCGCCCTCAAAGGCTGGTTACGCCGCTAAGTCTATTGTGTACGGTATACTTATATTATAGTCACTGATGTGTTTTTTGATCATATTAATAGTCTTATGGTTCATCACTTTTTTTTCTATTATTTTTAGAACAAATCTCAAATGTGACGATTGAATAGAAAAAATATTTTGAGATGTGAGTTGATAAAATTTTGAGAAAGTTATTTTTTTTTAGGTAATTTTATACAAATTTAATTTTCCTAAGAATGTCTCTCTCTTTCTCACTTGATGTGTCTATTCAATATTGACCTGAACCATTGATGACAATTCTGACCCCAAGTGCTTGATTTATATTGCCTATATATACATTTTTATTACTTAAGAATTTGGATAATATCTATTAGATATTTACACCTAATAGAATACATTTGCTGCTAATAACTTTTGATTAATTTCATTCATAATAATAAAAACAGGTGTCTGGGATTAGGCCTAAATATTTAATAAATATTATTCAAATTATGAAGTAATATAAATGTAGAATTATAGGCTAAAAATTATCTAATATATTTGTGAGTTTTGTTAAATATTTCTGACTTGTATTCATTGAATATTAATATCTTATTGTTATAGAGATCTCAAAAATTATTTAATATATATATATATAACTGTATATAAATGCGAAATGCCTTCCATCTATGGTTTATGTCAATATTGAAGAGAATATTTAAAGAGAGAGAGACATTCTTAATTTTAAAAAATTCACTTTTTCAATATTCTATCAAGACATCTTCGAAATAAATATAGGGTGATGACTTGTTGCTTTAAAAAGACTGATAATCATAAAACTAAAATAATTTCTAAAACACACTCACATTGAGTCAAAAAAAAATTTATAAATATATAATTAGCTTATATGATTCAATATAATGCATTTTGGGGATCTATTCTTTAATCATTTGAAAGAATTGAGCCAAGTAGTTTTGTCTGGGATCAAATAGATAAACTTTTTAAAAATTAGATAGCCAAATTCCTTCAGATCTCTAATATTCAATATATAGAGCAGGGACATTACATAATATAATTAGGTATTTGTATATATATGCAAAAATAAACATCACTTACTCACCAGTCTGAATGCCAGCTGGAAAATTTTCCTTTTTATTTGATTTTTTTTATATTGCAGTAAGAACCCCAGACAGCCTGGAATATTGCAGTAATATTGCAGCAATTTTGCCAACCTTGCACAATATTGACAATATTGGAGCAACATTGCTGTAATTTCGCTGCGCAATATTGAAGTGAAGACATTGCAGAAATATTGCAGCAATATTGCTGTGGCAACATTGAAGTGTGAATATTGCGACAATATTGCAGTGGCAACATTGAATAGTGAATATTGCAGCAATATTGCATCAATATTGCTGTTGCAATATTGAAGTGTGAATATTGTTGCAATATTGCATCAATATTGCTGTTGCAATATTGAATACTGAATATTTCAGCAATATTGCAGCGGCAATATTGAAGTGTAAATATTGCTGCAATATTCCTGAAATATTACAGTGGCAACATTGAAGGGTGAATATTGAAGCAATATTGCAGCACAATGTTGCAATGGCAACATTGAAGTATGAATATTTCAACAATATTGCAGTGGCAATATTGAAGTGTAAATATTGCAGCAATATTCCTGAAATATTACAGTGGCAACATTGAAGTATGAATATTGCAGCAATATTGCAAAGTCAATATTGAAGTGTGAATATTGCAGCAATATTGAAGTGGCAACATTGAATAGTGAATATAGGGTTAAAATTATCATATCATCTTTATAATATTCATATTAATTAAATTAATTAATGCCCCCGGGTGTGGCATAGTAGGTAGCGTGCCTACCTCATATGCCAAACGTCGTGGGTGACCCCCCCCCCCCAAAAAAAAAATCTTTTTTTTTTAACACACACTTTTTTCCCACTCACTCTCCCATTCACACAATCTTTTCGGCAACTTAGGCCATTTAAGACTTAAACGATACTTATATTTGATTAATATATATTTATTGGGGTCCAGGCCCATTTATTTATACTATAAAAAAAAAAAAAAAACAGTGACCCCCTCCAAATGTAAGGCTAGGACCGCGCTTGGTCCCCAGCGAGAAAAATATATTTCATTTGAATTGACTGCAAATAATTTGAAATAAATAGGGATGGGGTCTAAATCGCCTTAGATACCGAAAAAGAAAAAAAATTAAAAAATTAAAAAAAAAAAAATTAATTTTAAATATTAAAAATTATTATTTTTTTACAATTTATAAGTGACTTTTTGTTTAAAAAAAATTTAATAGTACTACATACGAATTAAGTAGCTTAAAAAGTGTTGAAATTTCATATAGCAAAACGTCCGAGGCAGTAAAGGAGTCGAATATTGGAATCAAGACATTGGAAATATTGGAAATGCAAAAAACTCGTGTTCAAATCCCTCTATGAACAAGTTTTTTTTTTTTACCCTGCAATATTGCCACAATATTCCATGCAATATTGCCACAATATTCCATCCAATATTGCCACAATATTCCATGCAATATTTCCACAATATTCCATGCAATATTGCCGGAATATTCCCGTAATATTGCTGCAATACTTGCAATATTTTTGTAATATTGCAACAATATTCCATTCAGTATTGCCACAATATTCCTGCAAGTTACAAAGAGGCGGACATAGGAATATTGCAACAATGTTGCTGTATTGTTCCTGCAATATTCCCTGCAAGGTTAAATATTGCAATGTAAGATTCCTGCAATATTAATGCAAGATTCCAGGCTGTCTGGGACATATCAATACAAAGTTGGATGACATAATCACTATAAAAAAGAAAAAAATATTTAATTATTAATAAGAACATTTAATATTTTGTTAAAAAATAGTTAATAAATACCTTTAATAGTTCATTCGAGCTTCATCGCCTCGCTTAGGGGACTCAAAGGGATCACGATGATGGAACACGAAATGGAAATCAGAATGAATTCTCAATTTCACCTATAATAAATCACTCTATTATTTTTTAATAATTATTTTAATGTTTGAAAAGAAATTTAGTGATTGTCAAATACCAGGAATAATTTTCTTCCCATGAAAATAAGATGTGAATGAACATCATCCTCTTCATCGACGTTAATCGTTTAATAAAAATATCGAGTTGAAATGATTTGATTTATTTCAAACAATATCTGAAATTAAAAATATTATTTTGATTAGAATAATTAAAAGAATCATTTGAGAAAATATAAATATTCAACTTACATGTAAAAATAATTATTAGATGAGAACTGTCAAATTTTTATCATTAAAATTTTCATCCATCTCATGACCGATTTAAAAAATTTTATATTCATTTTGAAGCTCGTTTAATATAGAATAAATATCAATAAATCATTTGTATTAAAATGATTTAAATAATATGGATGATTTAAGATTAATTATTCACAAGACGGCATGCATGGCTCTCTTTGATTTGGAGGCATCATAGATAATAGAAAAGAGACGCGAAATGCACGCAGGTCCAGTCAGGCGAGCAAAGAGAATAAAAAAAGAAGACAAATAAAAATTATATATTGGGTAATATTATTTCAAATAATACCTGGCGCTTGGCACTCTAATGCGTAACAGGGTCCATATAATTTCAATTCTTATGAAATAAAAAAAAAAAAAAAAATATTTTATATCACCTCATAAAAAATAAAACTAGCTAAAATAAAACTCTTTCGGTGTAATATTCACTATTTATCTATAATTTATTTTTTTTTTTTAAATTATTTTTCATTTCCCTACTTGACCTCTGTATTTAAATAAATGGATAAATTTACTGTGTTTTACTTTCTCTTACCTCTATATATATGTTAATATAATATATAGAGAAAGTATTGGATTCATGTCAAAAATTCGATGTCGAGATTTTGATGGATATACACGTTTTGAGGTCCCCTGAGTCCAAAAAGTGGTTTTCGCAACATGGTCTGTCTGGGTGTCTGTGAGCAAAATAATTCAACAACAAAAAGAGCTTGGAGGTTGGAATTTTACATTTAGGTTAGGCACCCCCAAGGGACGTGACAGGAAACTTTTGAACAAAATCAGCCAAAAAATACCAGTACTTTACTAACTCATTTTTACTTTCTCTTACCTATGTATATATGTAATATATATATAGAGAGAAAGTATTGGATTCATGTCAAAAATTCGATGTCGAGATTTTGATGGATCTTCACGTTTTGAGGTCCCCTGAATCCAAAAAGTGGTTTTCGCGACATGGTCTGTCTGTGGGTGGGTGGGTGGGTGGGTGGGTGGGTGGGTGTGTGTTCAATTTTAAGGATGAAGGAATTGAGCTACGAGGTTGAAATTTTATATTTAAGTTAAACACCTCCCGGGACCGGAAAAATAAGCTTTTAATCAAAATCGGCCAAAGAGTACTAGTACTTTACTGATGTACTTTTTCAGTTTTTTTCGATTTTCTCAAAATTTGCTCCAACGATTTTTTTTAAATTCAAAAATCAATTAATTTTTAGATTCTCTTTAAAATGTATATTCTCATTTTGCGATTGAAATCTTCTGAAGACCACTTTACTCTTGTATTTCATAGGGAAGATAGGAGAAATGGTTGCCATGGTAACAAAATATAAATATTTTCCCATACTTATAAATTTTACATCTGAATTCAAATGTTCCGTACTGTCGGGAACTATATATGTAGACACAAAAAATCTGGTGTGACAAGCACAGAACACAACTTTCGATTACCGAAGGTAAGAGAAAGTTGTGGCTGTGCGCCAGTCACACCAGATTTTTTCAGTTTTTTTCGATTTTCTCAAAATTCGCTCCAACGATTTTGATTAAAATTCAAAAATCAATTATTTTTTATATGCGTAAACTAAATTACACAGGCTTTGGAGAGAATTTTGAGAAAATGGGAAAAAACTTAAAAAGTACATCAGTAAAGTACAGTAAACTCTTTGACCGATTTTGTTCAAAAGCTTCGTGTCAGGCGATCCGAAACCGCGACCCTTGGTATAGAAGGAAGGCGCGCTACCAACTACACCAACCCCGAAGGCTAATTTAATTTAATTTAAATAAAACCTTAAATATATATATTTGAGAGCCCACCGGGATATTCCCGGTATCCCGGTGGGCCAGTCCAGCACTGCTGCTCTATAAGAGTACAAAATTTCATTCCGAAATTGCAAAGTGAAATTGGTCTAGCGCGTGACAGAATATGTTTACAAACATTTTTCATTGAATAATATATGACAAGCAGTATATAATTTATTAATTAAAAATAATCATTTGTATGAAACATAAATTTCGAAAGAAGACAATCTCATAAAAATAATTATTATTTCCATTTCATTAGCCTAATTAAAATAGGACGACATTCATCAAAGTTCAAATAAAATAATAATTATTTTAATAAAATTAATTTCGAAAGAGTTTCATGTGACCTTGGATGATGAGTTCTATTCAAGTGAAGGTGTCATTAATGGAGCCTTTTTTCTGATAAGAGCCCAAATGCTTTTTAATTAATAGCTTGTAAAATTCCACCTCGCTGTTATTTGCTCTGGGGCGCGCTGCTTTTGAACCCTAATAAATCCCTTTCTTGTTACTGATAAATATATGAATTTTCCTTCAGTGGAAAAAACGCCGGCTAATAGCAGCCTGTCGTCTTGAGTCTCTACCTGCTAAGCAGGTGCTGAGAGAAGAAAAAGACGCAGGAGGCACCAATTACCTGCTACCTGCCTGGCTGCATTGGTCTCTACCTGCCTACCTCAAGACTTGTTTAAATACTGGTCCTCAGGATAGGACTAGATTACTTAAAAAAGTGAAATCTGTGTGCCTAAGCAACTCTTCCCCACAGACTCAAATAGCCAGACCAGTATTTTCGCGACACACTAAAAGTATCTTCTTCTTAATCTCGCGGCGCAGAGTCGGCGGAGAATGGGTTTTTGCAATGGGGGGAATAGAACAGGCCGGCCCGTCGCACGGTCTGACACCTGATGAAATTATAGAAGGGAAGAAAGTGACATGCAAAGAAACTAGGGAAGCGGAAAGCTCGTGGTCGCCATTCACGAACAGTGGGCGCTAACAAGTGTCTGATCTGGATGTGGATGTGGAATTAAAGATGTAAAGCATCAAAAGTCGGTCATAAAAGTCGCTTTTTTTCAAAAAAAAGTCTCTGGGAGGCAAAAAAGAGCCAAAAAAAAGTCGCAAAAGCCGTTTTCGAAAATCTCAAAAAACGTTTCTTTTTGTGAGATCAGTGGAGATATCTAAGAAAATCTGGAAAAGTCTTAAAATTGACAAAAGTCGAAAGACTTTTTTTCCGCTCTCTAATTATGACTTACGGGGTATTGTCCGAACAACCTTAAAATAATTTATTCCAACTTTTTGACAGATCAAATTTTATATTAAATTATTTTTAGTTGTGATGAAAATCAATCTAATGACAAAATTGCTAGAAATGACATCTAATTTGAAGAGAAAATTTATTTTCGCGGTGATTATTTAATAAAAGGACAAACTGAACACGTCTTAAGGTTATTATAGTGATAAAGTGTATATTTTTCGAAAGGTGTGATGTGTCCATCAGTTTTAATTTTTTTTTTTAGAGACCGGATGTGCGGTGGGGTGCGTTGTGCACGTGGGCCTTAACAAGACAAGGTGTTGTGGTGCTCGTTATCAAGGCCCTTTTGGCCCCGGCCCTTTCTTAACAAGGCGCTATTAATCTGCCGGGAGGCGTTTCGGTCCCAGACAAAGACCCCATTCGGATAATCGGCCCGCTGACTTATTTATGATCAAAAAAAAAAAAAAAAATTGGTCCGATTTAATTATGGCGATTCTTGGCGGATCACGAGAACAAAATCGTAAATTTGTGACGTCACGACAACCGGAAAAACAATGTCCTTAATTGCCATCGTCTTATTATTTTTATTTAAATTTATTATGCGGAGACTCGGTTAGGGATCCACGCCCTTTTGCCCACAGGCAGGTTACAATACCTCTCGTATGGGGATATAACAACGCCAGACGAAGAAATAAAGATAAAGGATAAATTAAAGAAATATTTTTTTTTTAATCAACGTCTCGAATCCTAGTCACTTGTTAAATAAAAATTTTCGATACATTAAATGCCAATGGATTTGAAAATCAAATTAAAAATAATAAGATGTAGTATTAAAAATGTACTATCCACGTCACCCACTTTCGGCTCACCCTTAATTATGTGCCACGATTTTTTAGACAACTCGTTTCAGACAATTATCTTGAAAAAATTATCATTCTATTGTTAAAATAATATTACAATAATAAAACATTGGAACAAGGAGAGTGAAAAAATTTTAATTATATTTCGTCGACGTTTCGGGAACGCATCTTCAGGACCTACGATCAACGAATATTGATTTGATATTAGTATATATTTTGTTTTTTTTATATAAAAAGAAAAATACTTTGAAATGTATGCTGATTAAATTGAAATGAATGAGAGCTAGGAAACCTTAGTTTTAGAACATAAGTCTTTAAGCAAAATTTATACATAAATAAATGTAAATTGTAAACAATAATAATATAATAACAGTGGAGTGAGTTAAGCGTTTTGAATTTCGAGTGTACCTACTACATACTTGTAAGGATTGAACGTATTTTTGCTCATATTATTTTTTTTTTTTGCACATATCAAATAGCGCTTTATATGTAAGGTCTGTTCAGTCAGACGTCCGGCGCATGCGCATTAAGAAAAAGTGTATTTGTTTTGCGTTACTGCGCATGTGTACTTCCTCACTACGCATGCGCCGGACGCCCACGGACGCCTGATCGATTCATTCAACCTATAGTAATGATAAAATTCCTTCTGCCATATATAAATTTCTTTTAAATAAATAAAAATTTTATAAAATAAAATTTACCGTTGGAGACTATTATTTATTTATTTATTTATTATTTGAATATAAATAAAAAAATAAATAGAAATTAACCCAGGGCGTGAAGCTCGCGTGTTCTCGCTATTATAATTCATTCAACTTAAATTCGAATTTATAAACAAGTTCTTGTTGGAATTTAAACCTGCCTCTGTTTTTCGCTCGTTGTCGTGTAGCTATTATCTCAGATAAAAAATGCGATCTTCTTATTTATGTAATATGTTGCATCAACGGTGGGAGAGTGTTAAAAAGACGGATTAAAGAATTTGTATTAAATTATATTTGATTTGTTAGGAAAATTATTTAGTAGTTTTTAAGCCATCAAGCTGTCGAAAAAGACTTGGTCTCTGTTTATTTAATTCGCTATTTGAAAATATAATAAGGTCTAGTGGTAGCTGTTCTCTCGTTAACTATTCTATTGACCTGGGTGTTATTTTGCCTGAAGCACACGACCTTTTGGACTCCTCTTTTCTCTCAAATGCTGCTACCTTAATTCAGTAGCCCTTGTCTTTGAGAGCCCTAATAATTCAGAGAACATAGGTTCGTTTCCTTTAATAATAGAAGATTCTCAAAGGGTAAAAGATATAAAAAATCTTTTCAAACAAAAGTTTGTCAAAATTTTGAATAAATAATTTGTAGATATGATCATTTTTTTTAAGTCTTGAAAAAAAAGATCTTAAAAAAAAAGATATTTAAATTATAATTTATTTCAGAGGTACTCACCAGATGATATTTGAAGTTAACAGAGGTGAGGACGAAGTGGTTGCGAGGACGGTTCTCTAAGCCTTACTGACGAGAAGCAGGAGGTGACAGGAGATACTGTGGACAAGTTACAACAATTATTAGAATACAGAAAAGTATACTCTATTTAATTCAATATGATTTTTTAAATGATAAATATAATTATATATTGTTTATATAAAGAGAGTAAAAAGATTTTAAAAGTTTATTAATTACTGAATAGATCTAAATATGGTTCATTCTTTCTCCAACCGAGTGTGCCAGTTCACTTTAAATTTTATTAATTTATAAATAATATAAGGTATTTTTTTAATACTCTATTGTGTGTTATTATATCTCAATATACTCAACTACGTAGTCCTAGTAAATTATTTTGAATTTTACTTTCTCTTACCTCTATATATGTTAATATATAATATAATATATAGCCTATATAGAGAGAAAGTGGATTCATGTAAAAAATTTCGATGTCGAGATTTTGATGGATATACACGTTTTAGGTCCCCTGAATCCAAAAAAGTGTTTTTCTCAATTTTATATATGAGTTAAACACCCCCGGGAGGGTAAAATAATCTTTTAACCAAAATCGGCCAAAAGTACTTGTAGGCCTACTTTACTGAATCACTTTTTAAGTTTTTTTTTGATTATCTCAAAATTCGCTCTAACGATTTTGATTCAAATTCAATTATTTTTTAGATGCTCTTTCAAATGTATATTCTCATTTTGGCCTCAAAATTGTTTGAAGCACACTTTACTCTTGTACTTCATAGGAAAGATAGGAGAAATTGTTGCCATGGTAGCAAAATATAAATATTTTTCCATGTTTATAAATGCCCACGGAGCTTGGAGTAGTTGGTAGCGCGTCTACCTTCTATACCAAACGTCGCGGGTTCGGACCCCAGGCAGTCCGATGATTTTATTTAAGCCATTTGGATACCAAATGTGTGTGAATGAGAAAAAAGTGTGAATGTTTAAAAAAAAAAAAAAAAATGTTTATAAATTTTACATCTTGAATTCTAATATATCGGTGGAAAATATATATCTGGACACAAAAAAATCTGGTGTGACTTACCTTCGGTAATCGAAAGTTGTGTTCTGACCATCACACCAGATTTTTTTAATTAAATTTATTCATAAATGAAATACTTAAGAATAAATTTTTAAACGAAAAAATTCTACAAGATAAAAAGACTCAAAAACTAATCACCGGATTATTATTTAACTAAAATTTATTATGATATATTTAGTATAAACATTAACATAACAAATAAAATAGGTGGATCATTACACTAGTTTTCCTAATAACGGGATTAAAATATTTCATTCAAAGGGGATTATTTTTTCTTGTTGAATTTTATGAATACTTACGTCGACTAGTTAAATCATTTTAACACTAGAGAGGATACAAACAAACACGCAGCAGACAGACAACATTTTTCGGTAGTTGAGAGAGCTGAGTGTCGGAATTTATTTGATACAAAAAACTTCTGTGTATTTGATCCTTCATCGTTAATTTACAAATATAAATAAATATCCGTTTAAAGATGCTTTGGCAGTTTGACCAACGCGAGTGCAAATAATTGCTGCCTTCGGTTGGTGTTGTTTAGTGTTTTTTTTTTTTTTTATTCGTCGGAAGTAATTATGAACGTCAGACGCGCTAACGAGCATCGAACTCGGGTCTTCAACTTCAGTTCGCCGCTGGCGATCAACCAACTAACAACGCATAAATAAAAGGGAAAAAAAGAGAAAGAGACTGTGTTTCCAATGTCAAAATAAATATATATTATTATCTTGTTAATATTAGTTAACTAGGCGATAGGTGAGTGGAATTTTATCTCCGAATCAAACATATGGGCATCTAAAATGTGGTTAGAAATAAATGAAATTTAGTTATTATCAAGCTATTGTTTGAAAATGAGAATTTATTATATCGACCTTGGAAGTTTCACTATCAAGGTCGGTCGATTTTTCTTTCTTTCTCTTTGTATTCGGATTTTAGTATTTTATTGTATGGTAACCAAAAAATTCGAGGGTAATCGAGCTTTTCCTTGGATCATTAAGTATCTTCTTAAAGGTTATAATATGTATTTAATAATAATTGATTTTTATTAGTTACGTTCCATTAATTTCTTTTTTCAAGTCATTTCGGCATCTTAGGATTTTAAAAGATACCGTATATATTGGGATCCAGGTATACATATTTACTCATATTTAGGCATATAGAGCAGGGCTCCATAAGTCGGAGCCTTAGGCTTAGGCAACCAAAGTGCCAAGATGTCGGATGTGGTGTCTTAAAAGTAGCTTTTCGCCTTCAGTTGTATTAATAAAAAAGATGTGTAGATGCAGAAGCAGCCAGGAAATAGTGCCCTGAATGCTTTTACCATTTAGCCGGAAAGATTTTGGTGCATTTATTAGGTAGAGTGAGCGCCACAATTAAGTCCCCACCTGATAGCTAGAGCCTTAAGAATATGTTATAGTATATGATTTATGGTAAAATAATCTTAAATTTCAAAAGGTATGATTAAATCATCTGCACCAGATTTTACGTTTTACCTTTTCGGTCATTAAAATTATTTCACTATACACCATATCGAGGTTCTAATTAGCAAAGTGCCTAACTCCATTTTTGTTTATTTTTCAGGAGAGCCAAAAAACATTTCATTGTCATTGTTAGAGTCACTGTTAAACACTTTGCGTACGGCAACTTTTCGAACTGAAAAATTTGAATTACGCTCTTATCCAGTTCAGGGCATAAGGAGAATGATATTTTTCAACAGAAAATACAAAAAAAAAATGATTTTCGAAAAAAAAGTGGAGTTGGACACTTTTCTACTGAGAGCGTCGATATACTATACCATATACTTAAAGGCTCTTCCTATCAGGTGGGGACTTAATTGTGGCGCTCAATTTACCATCTTCAGTCCGTTCTAAAATATATTTGAACATATAAAATTTATGGTGTATATTATACATGTATATAATTAAAATTCTAGGCTTGAATGAATATAATCGTATGTAACTGATGCAGTCAAATATATCTATAAGAGGGTATCATCATATGATCATATGAAAAATGCAGCTATAGTTTTTTTTCTTTGTATATTTCTCAATTTGCATAGTTGACGTTTCGGACCAACCTCGGAGCTGGCAAAAAGTCATTATAAATGTGCCATAGTGAATTTTATACATTGTCTGAACCATACCCGTTTATAAACAATATTACACATACATGTGATGACCAGGTACACAAAAATGTCTATGAATATGAAATGGAATAGCCTATAGGGCCTATCTATGAATCTAAATTAATATTTTATATCTTCTTGGCTCCCTCTGCCTGTACACATCCTTCACTGAATAACAACAGTCACAACTTGCACCTTAAAAAAATATGATTTATTTATTTTTACCTTCTCTTAACCTATATATGAAATATATATAGAGAGAAAGTATTGGTGATCATGTCAAAAATTCGATGTCGAGATTTTGATGGATATACCTCTTTTGAGGTCCGCTGTGTTCAAAAAAGTGGGTCCCACAAATTGGTCTGTGTGTGTGTGTGAGAGTGTGGACATTTTTGACCATGAAGGAAATGAGCTAGGAGGTTGAAATATTTTAATGTTTTATTTTGATACTCAATTTTTATATGTTCAAAAAAATATATTTAATATTTACTGAGTAATCTCCTAAGCAGTTTTTAAAAAGTCGATTTTCAGAAATGATAAATCGATTCCGAGAATCGAAAAATATCAAGTCGATTCCAAAATCGAAAATCGACTTTTTGAGCGCCTTTTCCATCCCCAATTAGTGATTGTCATATCTGAGTCAAGGAGAAATCAAAAAAGAATGCTAACAATTTTAAAGAGATTGCGGCTCAATTAATTAGCTCAGGCAGATGGCCTAACTAACTAACAAGACAACCCCCTCAAATGATAAGGGGCGGTTCCCGGCTAACTTCCATTAAGGGCAGGTGTCAGCTCTGATGGAAAGAATCTCAGCCCCAAAGTCACGCCGATATATAATATTAAACCTCTCCCCACCCTCCCCAGAGCCGACTTTTTTTATCACCTATTAAATCATCATTATCTCAAAGAAAATTAGTCAAAACCCTCTCGTAAGCTCGTAAAAGTTTTATTTACCAATTTTTTTTTTTTTTTTTTTTCCTTCATTTATTTTATGACTTCTCTTCTTTCACTTATGGGAATGTTTCTTGAGATTTAATTAACCAAAAACAAACAAGGGACATTAATTTTTTTATTTGTTTTAATTTTTTTTTTTATTCTCGACTCTCATTATAAAGCACTAAAAAATATACATTTATTTTCATAAAGTACGATAGCGTGTTTGTTTTTTTTTCTGAAAGATAGCCTAATGCATAAGACCAACACATTTCGATTAATTGGGAAATTAGTCAGACAAATTATTTCAAAGGATAAGATGGAAAAAAGGATTATATACCTGTCCAGAGATTATTTTATTAATACTTACTAGGACTATGCATCCTCAATCATCGGAACACAAGATGGCCGTAGCCCACGTTACCTTAAACACTAATAATTATTATTGAGTAAAAAAATGGAGGCTGATTTTAAAATAGAATTCTCTCAGAGTTATGTGCACATACAAAACAAATTAACAAACTAAGACCAAACAAACAACTATTGTCAACACACACTATATTCAACATACAGAACTCGCCGCCTGTGTAACATTTAGCGCGAAATTAACCCCCCTGAATTTAAAATAGTGTGCTGTGAAATATTTTAACGACCAGTAAAACTAACACTACAGATGTTTCATACTGCACCTCCTCAAATTAGAAAAATTCACCATCTGCCAGATCTCGCCTCAAAACCCTATCGCCTTGACTGATGTGGTACATTGTGCCGAAATCGATAGTCGAGAGATTAAATAATTTTAAAAAAATTCGTTATTATTTTAATCCTTCCCATAACTTCAAAGAAATAACGAAAAAAATGGAGAACTTCATCAAGAATATCCCTTGAAAATTTTTAACAATGTAGGGTTTGTATCAATTGCAGAGTGAAATTATTTACAATTAGTGCAGCTGTAGTATATTATTTAAGAAAATAGAACGAGGTCTAGATCTGGTCTTATGATGCAGAAAAAATTTTTTTTATACTATTTCAGATATATACTCTTTTTCTTCCAACTTGGGGGTTTTTACAATCTTAAGTTCCAAAACGATCATTTTGATTTTACAATAGATATTTATTATTTGAAATTCCAAGCGGGATCCCCGTTTATTTGCCCGAGGTCCTTTCGTGCACGAAGACACACACCTCTAAACCCAACCGGCCTCTGGCCGTAGCCATCTACCGGCACCCCGTGAAGTTACATTATTTCCTATCTCTAACTCCTCATCTGTTTCTAGCTAGTGAACTAATCCTTATGTCTGGTTCCACCCGGCTCCTTTTATCCAACCTCTTCTATGCTCAGGAGGATGTCCTAGCTTGAGGAGGTACTCCCTCAGCACCGACTCCTTTCGAAGAATGCATCACTGAGAGGGAACATTCTTTAAATCCCTTCCACAGGACGGGATGTCACAGCAACTCCCTCTCCTGGTAGAGTTGCCTGGGGGCTGTTTGTGGTGAGTTCCAATATTCCAATCCAGTGCCTGCTTGAGGATTTGTTTACATTAAATAAATATTTTTATTTAATGAAAAAATCCCGCACGCCCAGGATTTGAACAGGGATCTTCTTTGTAGAAGCCTACACCCTAGCCCGCTACAGCAGCCAGCCCCCTTATGATAGATATTGTATTATTAGTAGCCTATGTATTAATAGATAATAATTTTTCCCTGAGAACATGTATCTTTTGACATTTCAAAAAGCATTGTGAATAGCCTATTAAGTGTGAGAAAGTAGACGTAACATTGATATTTGATTTCCATTTAAAGGGATATGAATATAAATTTAATAAACAAAACTGTGACGAATGGATTCTTTGCCACCGGCTGTTGTTAGAATTTTATATACTCTCCATATAAGATATTATCTTAAAGGAAATGAGAATATTTTTATTATTTCGTAAACAAGGTCTTGATTTCGTTAATGAGGATGCAACAAAAGAAAGAGAGAGAGAGGGAAAAAAAGAACTGCCGCCGACGAATGAATGCATAATTTAATTCCATGACATGACAATGGCGAAAAACCAAGATGGAGATTCTCTTAATTTGATGTCTTGTTAGATAAGGGGGGACCCGAACGTCCCGATAAATTCAACCACAACAACAACAACACTATTAGGAAATAAAAGAAGCTCATAAATTGACTTTAAGCCCATTAGAAAAATTAGCCTGCATGCCAAGATTTAAAGGTTGTAGTGAGCAAAATGCAATTTATTGCAGTGAAATGCATGTACTCTAAGCGCCTAATATAAAAAAAAAAATTAATGGAATGTGTTTATGATTAATTATTTACAAAAACCTCTTTATGGGCTATAAGATGAGCAAAAAATGGACAAACATACATACAGGGATGGGCAGGGGGTTTCGTGCATCACGTTCTCTTACTTCTAACTATCAAGGGGGTTCAGGAGCGACGTCTAAACGTACTTTAAAAAAAACTGGTGTGCTGCGCACAGCACACAACTTTCTCTTACCCTTCGGTAAGAGAAAGTTGTGCACCGTGCTGGTCACACCAGATTTTTTGTGTCGAGATATATTTAGTTTCCGATAGCACCTTAGTTTCAAACTTGCATTTTAAATGTTGACTGCTTCAAATAAACTATGGTTATTTTTCAAAATTTTAATCTCATATTTGGACATTTTATACACAATATAGATTCGTAAATAAATACAAAATTTCATAAGAATTGGAAAAAAATTTTAAATGCGTAAAAGTTCCAAAGGGGACCCCCTTTTGAATCGAAATTAACATACAAATCCCTATAGGAAATTAACATTAGGCCTATGAGAGAAGGCGGAGAGACAGGCGATAATGTTTGCAAGTGAGAGAGAGAGAGATATATATGTTTTCTCCTAAGCATTTAAAGACACAAATAAAATAAAAATAAATGGGAATTTAAATAATAATTGATTTTTAATCTAATAAAAAGAAAAAGATTTAAATTCCGTTACCATGGCAACCATTTCTATCTTTCCTATGAAGAACAAGAGTAAAGTGGTCTTCAGAAGATTTCAACGGCAAAATGAGAATATACATTTTAAAGAGCATCTAAAAAATAGTTCATTTATGAATTTTAAAAAAATCCTTGGAGGGAATTTTGAGAAAATCGAAAAAAACTGAAAAAGTACATCAGTAAAGTACTAGTACTTTTTGGCCGATTTTGTTCAAAAGCTTATTTTGAGATTCTTCAAAGGTACCTAAGTTAAATATAAAATTTCAATCCGGTAGCTCAATTCCTTCATGCTAAAAAAATGGTTCCACACACACAGACACACACACACACACACACACACACACACGACCAATTTGCGGGACCCACTTTTTTGGACTCAGGGGACCTCAAAACATGTATATCCATCAAAATCTCGACATCGAATTTTTGACATGATCGCAATACTTTCTCTCTCTATATATTTCATATATAGGGTAAGAGAAAGCTAGACTATTATAAGGAATTTTTCAATGCGGTTTTTTTTAAATGAATTAAATTCATAAGAGATTGGGACATCGAGCTATAATTTTTTTAATGACTTATTAAAAAATTATCGTAATTAATTTTTTTGTTATCAAGCAAATACAAAAAAACAATCTGTCCCAATAATCTTTAATTTTTTTTAAATTTAAAAATGAATTTATTGTTATTATTAATCACATATTAATTAAGAAATTTTTAAAATAAGCTTAGATGATTTATTTAAAAATCAACTGTCAAATTAGTTCAGCATTCTTGCAATAGATAGCAGGCTAGTCTAACAGCCGATATAGTATTAGCCTATATCTGGCCTATATTTATATATTTTTTGCTTTTATAAAAGATACATAATATATAATAACATTTATAAAGTATTTATTGTTAAAAGATCAATGTAATAATTTTGTAGAAAAAAATTTACAAGTTTTTTTAAAAGAAAACATTGATTCAGGGATAGAAATAATTTTTTTCAATCAAGAATCTTGGATTTACTAATACAAAAAAAGTCTAGTGAAATTCATATAAGAATTAGAGAAGCTTTAGAATAAACTTCAAGTAAGTTACGAGTCTAATTATTTTATACGAGTTAATAATACATTAATTTATCAATAAATGAAAAAATTTTAACCAACAAATGGATGACAGTCCGGATTTAAAGATTTCATTTTAATTATAGCCCAGCTCTATTAATTTTCAACGAATTTTTTTTTTCTCCGATCATTGAATACAGAAATTAAAACTGAAAGCATTAATCAAAGGAAACGATTCCGTTTAAAAGTAATTATAACATTAACATTATAAAAGCCTAACTGTAACTTTCGGATCGGAAAAGGAGGGGAGGCGAGAAGGGGGGGGGGATAATCATTTCCCGAACATCTGCTCTGATTTCCTGCTCACTTTTCAAACTTTTATTCTTTCGACAACAACAACAAATAAATAAATAAATACTTGATTTTTTTGTAATTAAATTAACAGGATAATAGAAGAAGATTGTTAGTGTTAATAGGTGGTTAAGAATTTTTTTTTAATATTCAAACACATATTAAAATATAATATCAAACAGACCGGAAAGAATTTAGACACCTAGTTATTTTGATATAATTTATTTTAGACGGGTATCATAAACACACTATCCAAATATGGACAAATTGTGTTTTCGTTGAAGAACAAGAGAAAAATAAAATTAATAAATACACTAGCTCAACGGTTTTCAACTTATAGTACCTGAAGGCCTAGATTTATATTTTGTTACCATGGCAACCATTTCTCCCATCTCTCCTATGAAGTACAAGAGTAAAGTGGTCTTCGAAAGATTTCAATGGCAAAATGAGAATATACATTTCAAAGAGCATCTAAAAAATAATTGATTTTTTCATTTTTATCAAAATCGTGAGAGCGAATTTTGAGAAAATCGAAAAAAACTGAAAAATTACATCAGTAAAGTACTAGTACTCTTTGGTAGATTTTGTTCAAAAGTTTCGTGTCACGTCCCAGGGGGGTGCCTAACTTAAATATAAAATTTCAACCTCCTAGCTCTTTCCGTTCTTGAAATATTTTGTTCACAAACAGACAGACACACAGACAGAATATATTTGTCCTACAAAATATATGATTTGAAGGACAAATGTTTTTTTTTTTTCAATATAATTAATAATTTTCTTAAGATTTAATGAAAAAATCCATAAATAATAATAAATTTTTGAGAATCGTCAAATTGAAATATTATATTTCAGAGAGGAAGGGCAGAGGCAGCCAAAAGGAAATAATTCTGAATGCTACAACAATTTTCCGGAGACGTTTCGGTCATATAGTTCACTTTCTTGGGTGACCATTGTCAAACATTGTATGCCAGTTCAACAATATACATGTTCAATTGTAACCAATTAAAGACATATGTATATATCAAGCAAATTTAGACTAACTCTGAGCACAAAAAACAAAATAGATGGAGCACTAATAAATGCACCGAAACGTCTCCGGAAAATTGTTGTAGCATTCAGAATTATTTCCTTTTGGCTGCCTCTGCCCTTCCTCTCTGAATTATCATCACAGCCACCACACCTTAGTTGAAATATTATATCCCTGTTATTTCTGTTAGCTACCACGATCAAGAATTGTTGTAAGAGGAAATCATCAAAATAAAGCTAATCACGGAAAATTAGCTTGATAGTAATAACTTGTAAAAATGGGCCTGGGATCCTCGACTAAAAGTAATAAAGAATATTAATAAAAATTTGAAAATTATAATAATACTAAAATTTTATATATAATGGATCTTTGGATTAAACAAAATTAATATTAAAAATATAAATAAAGTAACGTTATTGGCATATTATCTTTTATTTTACATTTCTATAAACAAAGAAATTAAATTTTAATTAATAAAAGTTCATTTTATTGTTTTTGAAAACAATTTATTTGTTAATAACAACAAACAAAAGTGTTATTACAGTATTTTCTTTTATTAGTAAAAATGAAATTTTGATGTTTTAGAAACTTTTTATTATTCTATTCTGCATGTGATGGATCTGTTTGGTAGAAGAGAAACAATCTTGCTATTTCTGATATGATAACTTATTCTAATTTTATTAAAATTTTGTGACTTTAGAAAACTATTTGCCTATTCCATTTGGGGATTTCGTCCTCTATAAGAGTGCTTAAACTTTTTGAAGTCGCGGCCTCCTTGGAACCCAAGTCAATATCTCACGGCTCCCCTATTACTTTCTCTTACCTATGTATATATGTAATATATATATAGAGAGAAAGTATTGGATTCATGTCAAAAATTCGATGTCGAGATTTTGATGGATCTTCACGTTTTGAGGTCCCCTGAATCCAAAAAAGTGGTTTTCGCGACATGGTCTGTCTGTCTGTCTGTGTGTCTGTGAACAAAATATCTCAAGAACGAAGAAGAGCTAGGAAGTTGAAATTTTATATTTAAGTTAGGCACCCCCATGGGACCGTGACACGAAGCTTTTGAACAAAATCGACCAAAAAGTACTAGCACTTTACTGATGTCACTTTTTCAGTTTTTTTCGATTTTCTCAAAATTTGCTCCAACGATTTTTATTAAAATTCAAAAATCAATTATTTTTTAGATGCTCTTTCAAATGTATATTCTCATTTCGTGCTTGAAAATGTTCTGAAGCACCACTTTACTCTTGTGCTTCATAGGAAAGATAGGAGAAATGGTTGCCATGGTATCAAAATATAAATATTTTCCCATACTTATAAATTTTACATCTTGAATTCAAATGTACCCTACTGTCGGAAACTAAATATATGGGGGGGGTTTTTCACCAAGATTTTAAGTCGACACAAAAAATCTGGTGTGACAAGCACAGTACACAACTTTCGATTACCGAAGGTAAGAGAAAGTTGTGTGCTGTGCGCCAGTCACACCAGATTTTTTTTAAATTCTGATTGGTTATTTTGAATTTTTGAATTTTGAATTTCGTATATGCATACACTTACTAGACAATGCATGCACTTACTAATGTTAACAGTAAAAGAGTGGAAAAAAATAAACACGATGTTTTGATTAATCTATGCTTTCAAGAAAAAAAGTTTGTCCCCCCCCCCCAAGGGGACCCCGGCACGAGAAGCTAGTGCCTTCTCTCTGAGCCACGGGTCACGGGCCAAGAAAAAAGTTGAAATTACGCCACTTGCCTTATCGGAATTCGATAATTATAATTCATTTATTTAAGGTCTTCTTTTTCGGCAACGGAGGCCATTTAGGCCCCTCCTCTATTTAATTGGTAGCCAATTAAGTTGAAATAAATTTTTGTCGCATGAGACGGGATGCGAACCCGCGACTCTTACAAGGAGTCCCCACGGGTTGTGGGTCACCGATTTTTTTCAAACTCATAGGATTTGAAGATTAGTATCTGGACATCAATTTCCCAAAGCAGTACGATGCACTACTCAAGAACACTCAAGAAAATCGACTTTGAAGACGATCAAGATTTCCGAGTTGTTTAAGTTTGGATAATTTTATTTATATGTAAAGCGTAGGAACCGACCGAATATTCGGTTTCGGTTACGGTTTCGGCCAGTTTCGGCCAAAAATCCTTGTTTCAAGCCCTGGTTTCCGGTTTCGGCCAAAAACTAGCCGAACGCTTTCGGCCGGCCGAAACCTGAATTTGAAAAGGGGATGGGATGAGACTCGCATGCAAAAATAAAAAAAAAAAGGTGAAAATGATTGCACTGTGGCAGGGAGCAAAAAAATTTTGAGTCTCCTAAAAAAAGGTAAAAATGATTTTCACGGGAAGGAAAAAAAATTTTAAAAAAATTTCACAAAAAAAAAAGGTAAAATGATATATGAATTTTTTATAGGAAATTCAAGTTTTCGGGTTTCGGAAACACATTTCCGCCTAAATCATAAGATCTAAGCCTTAAATATACGAATTCCAGGTTTTCGACTAAAAATCTTCTTCCGGTCGACCCTATCTTAAACAGTGTCTGGTAGCCGAGAGTTAACGCAACAGTCTAGAAAACAAGAAGTCGCTAGTTCGATGCTTGTTCAGGACATTTTTTTTTTTCAATTCTCTAATCCTTATTTACATACAGTATCTCTCATATTAACATTTATAAAATTGAAATTAAATTAACAAATATTTTTTCAATATAAATTAACATCTTTTATTTCTAATTACCACTCGTTACACACTGAAAATACGAATATTTATAATAAATTGAAATTTGGTATAAAAATTAAAAAACATCTTATTGTTAAATAAGACGATTCGTTGCATATATTTTCATATATCTTTTTTTTTAACACTCACACTTTTTTCCACTCACACACACATGCACACAGTCTTTTCGGCAACTTAGGCCATATAAGATTTTAGTCGATAAAACAACACGGCGGTGAAAACTGTAGTTTTTAGTAGTATAGTTTTTAATTTTTATACCAAATTTCAATTTATTATAAATATTCGTATTTTCAGTGTGTAACGGGTGGTAATTAAAAATAAAAGATGTTAATTTATATTGAAAAAATATTTGTTAATTTAATTTCAATTTTATAAATGTTAATATGAGAGATACTGTATGTATATAAGGATAGAGCAGTGGTTTGTTTTTTCTTCCAAACTTTATGTTACCACGCCTCCCTTAAAAATATTTAATCTTATGACGCCCCCCCCCCCATTTTATAAAATAATACAAAAACAAAAATTTTTAATGTTAAAAAATATAAATTTATATAAAAATATTTTTTTTTATTTATTTTTATTAAAACTACCAATAATTTGGAAAATTGGTCCTGGTGACCAATATCGACGCCTCCTTAGACTAGTCCACGCCTCACGAATTTGGAAAACACTGGTATAAGGGTATTTTATAGCTGGATGGAATTTATATCAAAAATGAAAGTCGAAGAAAACACAACCAGAATGTTTTCTTTAAAAATATATTTTAACAGCTTACGTTCCGGCCTTGGTCAAAGTCATCCTCGGATGATCCCTAACAGCTCCGAGGCAACGCTTTGACCTAAAGCCAAGGCGTCAGCTGTTAAAATATATTTTTAAAGCAAACATTCTGGCTTCGTTTTATCTAACTTTCATTCCTGGAAGGAAAAATATTTTTTTTTCAAATCTTATTTTCACGCTCTAGGGGGAGGGGGCTGACTAACTTAAATATAAAATTTCAACCTCCTAGCTCAATTCATTCATGCTTTAAATTGAACCCAAACAGACACACAGACAGAACATGTCGGGAAAACCACTTTTTTGGATTCAGGGGGCCTCAAAACGTGTATATCCATTAAAGTCTCGACATCGAATTTTTCGACATGAATCTAAAAACTTTCTCTCTATATATGTATATTAACTTATACATATAGGTAAGAGGAAGTAAAAAATTCAAATCCGAATTGAGATTAGTTCTTTATACAAAAAGATGCGGTAACTCACCCCAGTAAAATTCTAAGTGGACTAATCATATCTCACTTTTCTACCTAATAAAAAAAAATCCCTAC
>JAKCPI010026347.1:0-19307 GCA_023213315.1 Euborellia annulipes | reverse complement strand
AGTGAGGGACAATATTAAGTCCCACCCGAGCGTTTTCTACTTGTGATTATTTCATTGTTTTTTTTTAAAGAAAATGAAAATCATTATTGGAAATTTTCTAGGTGTGAACCATGAAAGTTTCCATTAAAAAATATATAATATTTTTTTTAGAACAATGAAATAATCACAAGTAGAAATCGCATGGGTGGGACTTAATATTGTCCCTCACTGTACATTTTTTATACTGAATTCAGATATGTAGTAGAATTTTTCCATCAGAGTTAGAAAACATTTTAATAGAAATTCAGGTCTATTCTCTAAAAACAGGCGTTAAAATTTAAAATAAACAAATGGGTGTTAAAAAGTAATGTAAGCGTTAAAAAATGCTATTCAAAATCACTTCCTTGCCTCAAATAGCTATTCTGTAAACAAAAACTTTAACATTTAGTAAATAGTGTTAAAAATTAATGCCATGTCTAGGGGGTGGCTTTAATATTTTAACGTCGTGTTTAAAATAAAAATGGAGTCCTTAACCTAAAAAGTAAGGTTATGATTTTGATAGCTTTGAAATAAAAGCAACATGTTAACTTCGCTGTTAAAACTTTGTTTAGAGAATAGCTTTTTTTTAACGCTGATGGTTTTTACATTACTTTTTAACACCCATTTGTTTATTTTAAATTTAAACGACTTTTTTTTTAGAGAATGTATAAAGTTTTTGCTTACAGAATAACAATTTGAGGCAATGATGTCTTAAAATGAATTAACGCTCATATTTAAAGTTAACACTTTTGCTTAGAGAATAGACCTGAATGGCCTTTAAGTTTTAACATTCCTTATATATGAAAGATTTATGAATTTTTGGCTTTAACTGCGTTCACCTAAATATTGTAGATTTCTTAACTTTTTATTTTAATTATTAAGTTATAAGATAATTTTACTTTGAAAGTAAGAATCGGTCATTAACCCGACATTTAAAAAAATAATCTCAATCCACTTTGCTGGAGGATGATTCTCTCTTCTATATATTTCCAAATCTAGAAATTCTATCGCTTAATCTGATTAAACATATAAACGATAATTTACACAACTTTTCTCATTATATCAGACGGTTTTATTTAATTAAATTAAAATTATTTACCGCACTTTAATTACACTTTTACTTAATTCTGGTTTACGCTACAGGAAGAGGAAGAGGATTACTTAATGGATTTTTACCTTTTGATTTTAGAGATTAAACAAAATTAAGACTCTCTTTTATTTTATTTTTGATCAATATTAAAGGTCACGTGTTGAAATTTTGTCCTAAATTATAAAAAATAATTCTTAAATATTTAAATATGGCTGATGTGTATGTATTCAAGAGTTGATGAATAGGCAGCCAACAAAAAACAAAATTTTTAATTTTTTTTCGTCGACGTTTCGAACGCTCATCGCGCTCATCATCAGAACCTACGGTCAACAAACATTATTTATTCACATATTAAAAAGATTTACATAGACATAATGTTGCATCATAGCAATTGTGCGATTTTTGGAATCTTTGTTGTCTACACTTGTTGTTATATTTTTTTATAGATATTCATATTGTTTTGATGTATCATCAGTATTTATTTATGTATCTATATATGACAAGCAAGGGCGGATCCAGAGGTGTTTCTCGGGGGGGTAATCTGGTGTGACTCGTCGCACAGCACACTATTTTTTTTAATTTCGGTAATTTAAAAGCGCATTCTGTACTTGTTTGTCAGAATATAAATACACATCAAATTTTTAAGTATTAATTTTAACAATTTTACATTAAAAATAAATTTTTTGCGAAAAAAAGGTATTTTTTCGAATCTCGGGGGGGTAATTACCCCTTTACCCCCCTTGATCCGCCACATGATGACAAGCTATATAAATCTAAGCTTATGACTATAATGTTTGCTGACCGTAGGTCCTGATGATGAGCGCGATGAGCGTTCGAAACGTCGACGGAGAAATTTAAAAATTTTGTTTTTTGATTGGCTGCCTATTCATCATCCCTTAACCTACAAACGTCAAACTCGGAAGATTCGAAGATAACAAGAAATACTCACTTGCTTTAAACAGAGACACATTTTTAAATTGAAATTTTAAATGAATTAATTTATATTAAATAAATATCAAATGTCAAGACGTCTATAATAAAATGTCGGAGAGTTTTGCTTGATTAAAATTCAATCGAGCATCAAGCGGCTTACACAATTAAAATGCTTGCGCAAAAATTCTCCTACAGACGCTACAGTTAAATAAATAAATTTATTACGACCAGGGAATAAACGGAATATTACGACCCGCTTAGAGGCACCAGTCCTCGGTGGCTAGGTTCAACAAACACAATACAAATTTAAATACAATAACAAATACAAAAAATATTGCACGTGCAGGCTTGTCAAGTTTGACAGTTAGCTGCCTTAAGGTGGAATTCCGAGCAACGCGTACAGAGCGGCAGCGGGCCCCCCCCCCAAAATTTCCAAACACATATTATCAATAGCGTCACTGCAGCCGCGGCACTGCCGTGACGTCATTTGCCGACTCTGGCGGCAGTGACACTGCCCCGTTGTTCTCGATCGGCCCACTGCCGGAGCGTTGTACATAACAAAAGGCAATAAACAAAATGGCGGACTTCCAACGAAAATGAAGATGAAATATTGATAGGATTAACATTTTTTAGAAGTAAGGACAATAGGTCGCGTTTGTTTACTGACGCCGACATCGGAAGCCCTCAAGCGCGACACTGTCGCGGACTGCAATGACGCTATTGACGCTTTGCCGCTCTGTCGCGTTGCTCGGAATTCCACCTTGATAAGTTTCTAGAGCTTTTTCTAACCGTAAGAGCCTACTGACAGAGCTTATACTTTTGACTGATAGAGATAGGTAGATCATTTTATAATTTTGTAACCATTTTTTGTATTTTAACTTTCATACATGTTTTTTTTTTTTAAACACTCCCACTTATATATCTCGACACAAAAAAAATCTAGTGTGACAAGCACAGAACACAACTTTCGATTACGGAAGGTAAGAGAAAGTTCTGTGATCTGCGACCAGTCACACCAAGGGCGGATACAGGGGGTAAAGAGGGTAATTACCCCCCTGAGATTTGAAAAAAATACTTTTTTTTTCGAAAAAAAAATTATTTTTAATGTAAAATTTTAAAAATTAATACTTAAAAATTTGTTTTGCATTTATATTCTGGTAAAGTACAGAATGCGCTTTTAAATTTCCGAAATTAAGAAAAAAATAGTGTGCTGTGCGACTAGTCACACCAGATTACCCCCCTCCCCCGAGAAACACCTCTGGATCCGCCCTTGAGTCACACCAAATTTTTCCGTGTATAAAATCTCTGGATTATTTCATTTTTGAATATGCAGTTAATAAAAACTTGCGAGCTTATGCTAATCCGAAGAGGAAGGAATAGAATAAGTCTTCGTTTTATAATAACTAAAAATGTAAATAAAATAGAAATAGAGAGTGAAATAAAAGGCGAGATTTTAATCTTTCTTTGTTTTCTATTACTTTGTGAGAAAATTTTATCTTGATGCTGCTATTGGATTTTTTTTTTTTTTTGTTAAAAAAATAGTTCAATTTTCTCTAAACGATCGACGTCCGTTCTTGTCTCTTTTTACTCCCTTATGCGAAATAAATGGAAATTTTATCTTTGTCAAAAAGAGAACAAAAAAAATATTAGCAAAACTAGAGGACATTTATCGAATTAAAAAAAAGCAAAAACAAAAAAAGTGTTCATGTTTTGTATAACGCTAATTCGAAATAAAAAATCAGTTGGGTTTGTTTCATTTTTTTTTTTTTTTTTTTCAAATATTAATTGTTAATTCTAAATTGAATAAAATAACAACAGAAGAGAAAAAAATATTTTTCCCTTAACATGAGAGAGATCGGATTTTATTTTCGTGTATTCGTTCGCCAAAATGACTTTTTTGTTATATCTCAATTCAATTGATTATATTTAGTTGGATTTGTTTTAAATCACTAAATGTACTCTAAAGAGTTATAATGAATTTGAACACTAACATAGACCTCTAAAGCTTTAATAAACATAATGTTATTTTTTCTTCATTCCTTGAATTAGCCGACATATGTGATTAAAACTAAATATTAATTACACTAGTCGACAAGGTTTTTTTTCACAAGAAATCTGATTAGTGAATCTAGTGCATTTTTTCACCCTGAATTCAGATATGTAGTTAGAATTTTTCCATCAGGCACAGTTTTAGAGATATAGAGCAAAATAGATTTTAGTCGAAAATGGGCTCTAAAACGGCTTTTATTTAGAATGTTCAAATTATTTTTAACGCGACACCCCGTCAAATTATGCAGATAGTTAGAATACATATAAATTTTAAGTTTCATTCCAATCGGAGGTCATTTAGACGTGCCGCAAACGGCTTAAAGTTCAGAAAAATCGAAATTTTCAAGATTTTTTTTTGCTTTGTTCACCCCAAAAATACAATTTTAAATATCCCTGAATGCAAAAAACATATATGTACGATATTCTATAGTTCTTTGGCTTTCTAAAAATAATTCATTCATAAAAATCTGCTAATTATTAACGAAATTATTAACAAAAACGTCAGCAAAGAAAAAACCTAATTACACTCACTGGTCGAAAAAAATGGACTTCAATTGAATTAAAAAGCGAACCCTATCCACGAGAAGCTAATGTATCCTCTTGGAGCATAGGTTCACGGGCACTAACTTTATTATATATTATTAAAAAAAAATATTTTTTGAATCTGATATCTTTATTTATACTTCTAAAAGAACAAGAGGTCCATTTTTTTCGTCCAGTGAGTGTACTTAGGTTTTTTCTTTGCTGACGTTTTTGTTAATAATTTCGTTAATAATTAGCAGATTTTTACGAATGAATGATTTTTAGAAAGCCAAAGAACTATAGAATATCGTACATATATGTTTTTTGCATTCAGGGATATTTAAAATTGTATTTTTGGGGTGAACAAAGCAAAAAAAAATCTTGAAAATTTCGATTTTTCTGAACTTTAAGCCGTTTGCGGCACGTCTAAATGACCTCCGATTGGGATGAAACTTAAAATTTATATGTATTCTAACTATCTGCATAATTTGACGGGGTGTCGCGTTAAAAATAATTTGAACATTCTAAATAAAAGCCGTTTTAGAGCCCATTTTCGACTAAAATCTATTTTGCTCTATATCTCTAAAACTGTGCCTGATGGAAAAATTCTAACTACATATCTGAATTCAGGGTGAAAAATACTTCTAGAATTTCATATCTTCATTCTTGTGAAAGAAAAAAGTTCATTTTTGTCGACTAGTGTTATTATATCACCAATGTCATCCAAAAATGATTCGGTGGTTCCTTGTAGGCCCTATTGATTTTATTTACAGGAAAGAATATTCATGATTCGAGATTATTTGATGAATAATTTTATGTTATCTCCTCTATATTTTATCTCTAACCTATTTCCAAGTAGTACTGATTCACCCTAATGACAGTAATATTGTCGTGGGAGGGAGGAGAAAGGAGGGGCCTAACCCTCCTCGAAAGCTATTTCCAACAATCTCTGAGTGAATCAGAAGCGTAGTTTAGAGGAGTGGGGTACCAAATACAAGTTTTTTTTTCCAAGTAGTTCTTAATCTAAAATTATTATTTTATTAAAAATTAAAATTGATTTGAGAGAAATTGATCCTGAATCTGATATCTTTATTTATACTCTAAAAGAACAAGAGGTCCATTTTTTTCGTCCAGTGAGTGTACTTAGGTTTTTCTTTGGTGACGTTTTTGTTAATAATTTCGTTAATAATTAGCAGATTTTTACGAATGAATGATTTTTAGAAAGCCAAAGAACTATAGAATATCGTACATATATGTTTTTTGCATTCAGGGATATTTAAAATTGTATTTTTGGGGTGAACAAAGCAAAAAAAAATCTTGAAAATTTCGATTTTTCTGAACTTTAAGCCGTTTGCGGCACGTCTAAATGACCTCCGATTGGAATGAAACTTAAAAATTTATATGTATTCTAACTATCTGCATAATTTGAGGGGTGTCGCGTTAAAAATAATTTGAACATTCTAAATAAAAGCCGTTTTAGAGCCCATTTTCGACTAAAATCTATTTTGCTCTATATCTCTAAAACTGTGCCTGATGGACACACCTCTCAATGTGTAAAACGTTTCGATTTTGGGAGTTTTATTTCAATTTTCTCTATTTTCATTCAATTTTCTTGTAGACGCCATCTTCCTCGTCGTGAACATTTGAATTGTATGTTCAAATTTTTTTTTGAGGGGCTCAAATCTTTTCGTTCTTCTATCGCGACATGCGATTCAAGCCGTGATAGGAAAGTTGAAATTTAATATATATGACGAATTATAAAAAAATAATTGTGAGATTTAATTATTCAATTTTTAAAAAGATTCAAATCTTCAATTACTAAATAAATATTGCTCTCAGTTTTTAACATGCGTCTATTGATTTCCCATTATCATTCCCATTTTCCAATTATTATATTAAGATTAAAAAACGCGATTTTAATACCCTTTATTGAATAATTTTCTGAAAATTTTCAGTTAAACGCCTACGATCCGAAAAAAAAGTTTCACTTGCATCGTGGTTTCATAAAACCACACAATTTTTTTTTATAATTAGGCCTACGCCCATGGAGCAAATATGTTTTATTTATTATTCAATTTTTTTAGAAATTAAACTTTCACACAAAACAGAAATCCATTTGGTCATGTTTTTCCCATATTTATAAATTTTACATTTTGAAATTCGAATATACCGTACTGTCGGGAACTAAATATATGTCGACACAAAATATCTGGTGTGACAAGCACAGAACACAACTTTCGATTACCGAAGGTAAGAGAAAGTTGTGTGCTGTGTCACACCAGATTTTTTTCTTTTTTAATTAATCTCAAAGAGATGAAGAATTGAAAGAAAAAAGCTGCGAGATAGCATCGTCACCAGTGATAAGAATTTTATCTCGCGCACCCATTTAATGAACCCACAGTAACATGTAGCAAGCGAATCGAGCGGGATGCTGCTATTCTCTCTCTCTCTCTCTCTCTCCTTTTTCCTCAAATGAAACGGTGGTTCATTCCATCAAGTCGGCAATTCCACCGCCTTTAAACCAAAGATGCTATTTCCCCCGCCCCCCTCCCTTTCGTTTTTTTCCTCTTAATTTTCCCTCTCACCCTCTTTTTTTTTTAACTCAAATGAAAGTTTTTTTTTTCTCCCATTTCATTTAAATCACACATTCTTAGACGATAATTCATCTTCAAGATAAAATATTTTTCTTATTAGAATAATTAAAATATTATTCTTACGAGTATGTAAAATTTTATTATCTTGTAGAAGTGGGTGACAGAAAATCCAAGAAAAAATTCAAGAATGACAGTCACTGCTTTTTTACTTTCTCTTACCTCTATATATGTTAATATATATTGAGAGAAAGTATTGGATTCTTGTCGAAAATTCAATGTCGAGATTTTAGCGGATATACACGTTTTGAGGTCCTCTGAATCAAAAAAAGTGGTTTCCGCGATAGGGTCTGTCTGTCTGTGTGTGGTCTGTGAACAAAATATCTCAAGATCGGAAAGAGCTATGAGGTTGAAATTATATATTTCAGTTAGGCCACCCCCTGGGACGTGACACGAAGCTTTTGAACAAAATTAGTCAAAGAGTACTAGTACTTTACTGAAGTACTTTTTTCAGTTTTTTTCGATTTTCTCAAATTTCCCTTCAACGATTTTTTTTTAAATTCATAAATCAACTATTTTTTAGATTCTCTTTAAAATGTATATTCTCATTTTGTCATTGAAATTGTTTGAAGCACACTTTACTCTTGTACAGTGAAGGTCAATATTAAGTCCCACCCATGCGTTTTCTACTTGTGATTATTTCAGTGTTTTTATAAAAGAAAATGAAAATCTTTATTGGAGATTTTCTAGGTTTGAACCATGAAAGTTTCCATTAAAAAATATATAATATTTTTTTAAAAAACAATGATATAATCACAAGTAAAAAACGCATGGGTGGGACTTAATATTGTCCCTCACTGTACTTCATAGAAAAGATAGAGAAAAGGGGGCCCAGGGAAACAAAATATAAATATTTTCCCATGTTTATAAATTTGACATCTTAAATTTTAAAATATTGGCGGAAACTAAATATATGTCGACACAAAATCTGACAAGCACAGTACCCAACTTTCTCTTGCCGAAAGGTAAGAGAAAGTTGTGTGCTGTGCGACCAGTTCCACCAGATTTTTTTTTTTTTGCAAATTTTAGAATGCTTGTATGTCTTCTTCTATTTTCAAAATTCCGCTAAGCCTTTTTTTTTTCATTTTTTTTAAAGAACCCCAGCGTTAGATCTGTTCTTGTTTAATATATCGATGATTTACTATCCGTCAGATAGTTGGCTAGAAGTGAAGCAGACGGTTATAAATGACTAAAAAGTAAATAATGTAATCAACAGAGTTGTTAAAAAACAAAAAACACTTTTTTAAATTTTGACCAGGGCACGGGTCAAAAGTGGTTAAAAAACCGTCCAAAAAATTGTTTAAACCACAATTTCTTTTCAATTTTATGCTATTAATACCACTGGACCTGAACTGTTAAAGCCTGCTTTAACCGAGCAACCCTGGTAATCGATAAAATTTTATCCTGAAACTATCACGCTAACATACCGAATATTTTCAGAATTGAATGCTTCACTCTTTATGTATAATTTCACCATTTGTTGAAATATAAATACAATAAAAAAAAAAGGTAGGACTTCCTTCTAGAGAGTAGGTGCTCGTTATATTTATAAAATATAAAGGTCATAGGCTGAGAATTCCATTTAAGAATTTGACAGCTTCATTTTCTTATTATAATACAATTTGGATTAAGAAGAATAATTTCCCAAACATTTAGTAAACATATTCTATATAAGGCAATTTTTTGTGTCGATATATATATTTAGTTTCCGCCGATATATTAAATTTTTTTTTTTTAACACTCGCTCACACATTCACATAGTGATTGGCGAGCTATGTCGGGGCTAGGGGGGCATTCGCCCCCCGGCAAGGACCTCTGCCCCCCTGGATGCCCCCCCAGTCAGCTCGGAAACCAAATTAAAAAATTTCTAAAATTATTCACTTTTCCTTAAAAAAATAAGTAATTTTTAAAGCTTTTTATTTCAATGTAAAAAAGAAAGATTAATTTTTTTTAATTCTTTATTTTAATAAATAAATTTAGTTACTTTCAAGTTTTTGTCGAAAATATCTTTCTTTTGTGCCATTATAATGTCAACTAAAAGAAAAAAATATCCGATAACTTTACCAATCGAATTGAAATAAATAGAGACGGGGTCTAAATGGCCTTCGATGCCGAAAAAGACCTAAATTAAAAAAAAAAAAACTTTATTGAGCCCCAATCTAAAAAAAAATTTCTTCTTTCGGGTACAAGTGTATATCCACCAGCTATGAATCAAGCCCAAGTGATTCAGAAGAAATTGATACTCATTTTGAGAAATTCTGCGCATAGCCAATATCTTTCAGAAAATTCCTGGGTAAATCTGGATTTTAGTGTTCGATCACGTGATTCAAAGTGGCCACCCCCCCCCCCCCCCCTTTGAGCCGGGGCTAAACTAAACGCGCTTGGCCGCTAAACCAATTTATGGGCTTTCATATTTCTCAGGAGATAATGAGAAAGCCTGCCAACCAAAACTGAAAATACTGTATTTCCCTGTACGACATTCGGTAAGGTTCAGTGCCTGTGGTGTGACATTTTTTAGATCCTCTTTAAAATGTATATTTTCCTTTTGCCCTTGGAATCTTTTGAAACACACTTTACTCTTGTATTTTATAGGAAAGATAGGAGAAATGGTTGCTATAGTAACATTTTCTCATGTTTATAAATTTTACATCTTCTTGAATTCTAATGTCCGTACGCCTGGATCCCAAATAATATATATTCATAACGGTTATCGTCAAAGTCATGAATGGCCTAAGTTTCTCGAAAAGACTGTGAATGTGTGGATGCATGTGAGTGTGAATGAGAAAAAAGTGTGAATGTTTAAAAAAAAAAACAAAAAAAAAAAAAAAAATGTTCCTTACTGTTGGAAACTAAATATAGGCCTATGTCAACTAGAGTCCGACCTAAACAAGATTTTCAGCCGAAACCGAATTTTGGCTTCAATTTTAGTTTCGACCAAAAGCGTAACCGAAATCGAAAATTATTTTAAACTTTTTCTTAAAATTTCCTATACAAAATTCATCTTTTTTTTTTTAGTAGAATTTCCATTTTTCCCTCTTGCGAAAATCATTTGACCTTTTTTTTTAAGTGCGAATTTCACTCGACGTTTTTTTTTAGTATACGAGCATCTTCACATCTTTTCAAAGTCAGGTTTCTGGCAGGGGGAAGTTTCGGCTGAAATTTGGCCGAATCCGAAACTTCTGTCGGTTCCTAAGGTCACACAAAAAAAATGGTGCCACTAGTCACACCAGTTTTGTTTCTCTGTTGATGTAGCTTATATATTTATTGACTGCCCCCCTGGTAATAAGTTTGCCCCTCTCCTGCCCCCCCACTGAGAATAAGCTAGCGCCGTCACTGCATTCACACAGTATTTTCGCCAACTTTGGCCATCTAAGACTTTGAAGATAACCGTTATTATTTATAACATCTATTGGGGGTCCAGGCATTTCTATTTAAGCCATTTGATATCCAAATGGTCTAAATAAAACCATCGGACTGCCTGGGGTCCGAACCAGCGATGTTCGGTATAGAAGGTAGGCAAGCTACCAACTAGTCCAAGCCCGTTGGTATATTAAAATTTAAGATGTAAATTTATAAACTAGGGAAAAATATTTATCTTTTGTTACCATGGCAACCATTTCTCTCATCTTTCCTATGAAATATAAGAGTAAAAAGTGTGTTTTTAAAACAATTTTGAGAGTAAAATGAGAATATACGTTTGAAAAAGCATCTAAAAATAATAGATTTTTGAATTTTAATCAAAATCGTTAGAGTGAATTTTGAGAAAATCGGAAAAAAAAAACTCAATAAGTGCATCAGTAATGTACTAGTACTGAAAAACATAAATCAAGTATTTATTAATTTAAATAAGCGAAAAAATGTAGGTACCGCCGGAAGTCGCACCACGGATCTGTCGATTTACGCTCAACATGCCCTACTACTGACCACAGTACCGCACTCGCTTATTTATGGATTTTGAGATCGCTAATTCTCCTAGTAGACTAGAAATTAGCGATCTATCATAATCCCATAAATAAGCGAGTGCGTACTGTGGTCCAGTAGTAGGGCATGTTGAGCGTAAATCGACAGATCCGTGGTGCGAATCCAGGCGGTACCTACATTTTTCGCTTATTTAAATTAATAAATACTTGGTTATATGTTTTTCATAATAACTTCATGGACCAACACATGATATATATAATTCTGTACTAGTTCTCTTTGGCCGTATTTGTTTAAAAGCTTATTTTCACAGATTCTCAGGGGTGTGCCTAACTTAAATATAAAATTTCAACCTTTGTAGCTCTTTTCGTTGTTGAGATATTTTGTTCACAGACACACATGTCGCGAAAACCCCTTTTTGAATTCACGGGACCTCAAAACGTGTATATCCATCAAAATCTCGACATCGAATTTTTGACATGAATCCAATACTTACTCTCTCTAATAAGAGAAAGTAAACATATATAAATTATATTCTAGAAATGAAATTGTCATATTAATAAAGTTGGTAAAATTCGTGATGTTTTTCACTAACGGATTAAACAACATCCAATTTTCTCTCCGATAAAGTCATTTCCATCGATTTTCTTTAGTCTCTCTCCTTCACTTCGTTCCACCCTCATTTGATCCGAGAGAGGATTTTTTTTTCGATTATTTAAAATGATGCAAGACGGGGCCAAAGGTCAGTTAGAAAACGAAGGGAGGGTGGGGGGTGGTTGGTTTCCGAAACGAATTTCTGGGGTAACGTCGGCGTAGGCGGGGTTGCCCCCGGCAACACACACGCATCCCACCCCCTCTAGTCCAAAGCAAGTCACACCGGCGGACGCCCACGCAATTTACACTCGTTTATTTATTTATTTTTTTTATTTTATAATAGACACCTCCGAGGTCGGAAACACTTAGCGCCTGTCACCATAATTTCCGTTTTATTAACGCCCTCATAGCCACCCCCTTCCCACGCCTTCCCCTCCCCTATTTGCAACTCCATTAGTATTATTTATTTACTAAAGAATACAATTTTAAATGTTTAAATCATTCTCCATCTGACAGTTTTTAAATTGCTGATTTATTTTAATATTAATCTGACGGCTCCGAAGTCACAACTTTTTAACTTTTTTTTTTTTTTTGCACACGTCATAAATTAGCTTTTTAAAAAACGTCAACGTTTTTCAACAGTCTTAATTAACATTTCATTTTTTTTTTAATGAGATTTTGGCCAGAAAAAAGTCTTTTCAAGCAAAAAATTAAGTTAAAGCTGAATCTGGGAACCCACCCGCCCCCCCCCTCCCACCCCCCACTTTTACCCCTTTCAATAATTTGCAAGTACAATTTTATAATTAGAAGATTCTGGGACGAAAATAATAAATATAAAATTTTTATATGAATAAATAAAAAAAATATTTTTATATAAATTTATATTAAAAGTTTTTGTTTTTGAATTATTTTAATAAATGTGTGTGTGAGGGGGGGGGGGGGGGGGGGGGGGTCATACGATTAAATATTTTTAAGGGAGTTTAAAGTTTGGAAACCACTGGCCTAAAGTAAGATTCATTCTAGAAAATTATACTATGTGCATGGGCGTAGCCAGACTTCTTGTTAGGAGGGGCCAACCCCTCGTTAGGGCAAGAGGGGGGGGGTTGCAATTAATATATACATAGATTATTAATTATTTATTTAAATAAAAAAAAATTAAATCAATGTAGTGGATTGGGGGTGTTAAAAAAAATTCCCAATGGGAAAAATATATATTTGCTTGTTTTTTTTTTTAATTTTTAGGACCAGCCAGCGGGGGCAACGCCCCCCCCCCTGCCTCCCCCCGGCTACGCCCATGACTATGTGTAAAACCCAAAGGCGGTTCCAGGGAAGCTTTCAGGGTTTTAATTTTTTTCTGACTAGACGTGAAGCCTCGCCGGAGGCGATAGCATTGTTAATTATTTTATTTATTAGGATTTATTAGTATAAGGGGTTGAAAAAATTGAAAAAAAAATGTTTCTTTTAAATTTATTTTAGCTAAATCGAAGCCAAATAAATAGAAAACATTCAAAAAATAGCGTTGATTATTATTTTGATTAGGGGGGGGGATGAAGGGTTGATTATGGTTAAGAAAGGCCTCTGGAACATTCCAAATCACTTGTTGACATTCTTTTCCAGTTATAAATATAGTTAGATTAGAGCAAAAGATATTTTTTTACTTTTAATAAAAAGGGAATTGTTATTTTCATCTATTTTATTCCAAAACAAACAGAGAGACGAATTTCTCGTTCAGTCTAGTCTGAGCGCGTGGCTGAGATGCAGGCGCTGATCTCTTTTTTGTGTTTAAAGTGAATCAAAGTGAATAATTAATATAGTGTAACCCACCCTGACCTCACCGTCAGCCAGCACACCCTCTTGAGAGTCTTATTAAAGGTAATTATTATGCATTTTATCGTTGGAAAAAAAAAATGATAGAAACAAATAATTTGACTACGAAAAACGATTCTTTTGAATATGAAATTAAATATTTTGATTTCACTAAGGGTAGAGGGAGAATATAAGCTGTTGAAAAGGGGAGGGGGAGTGTAGGTGTCATTGAAAAAAAAAATTAGTTTTTTATTTTTTATCTTTTTACTTTCTCGTATAGAGAAAGTTATGTAATCGTAAAAAAATTCGACTTCGAGATTTTGATGTTTCTCCACGTTTTAGACCTCCCTGAGTCCAAAAATACCATTTTTGGCATTATGTCTCTGTGTGTGTGTGTGTGTGTGTGTGAACACGATTGCTTAAAAACCAAAGCAGCTAGATCGATGAAATTTGGTATATGCCCTTTACACTAAATTGTAGATTTCTATCAACTTTTGGAGTAAATACATCACTTGGAAGTAGTACTTTCCTTAAAAGATTTTTTTCGAAAATTTTGAAATTTTCAATTTTTTTGTTATATTATGATAAAATACTCTATTTTAAAAAGTTTTTATTCTTTGACATTTTTCGAAAACTGAATAGTTTTTTGAAATAATCACAGAAGAAATAGAAAATTTTCGTTAATTTTGATAAAAATCAAAACAAAATCATACAGGTGTCATTAAAAAAAGGGTAAATATAAACAAATTCATTTGTTTCACAAATTCATTTGTTTATATTTACCCTTTTTTTAATGACACCTGTATGATTTTGTTTTGATTTTTTATCAAAATTAACGAAAATTTTCTATTTCTTCTGTGATTATTTCAAAAACTATTTAGTTTTCGAAAAAAATGTCAAAGAATAAAAACTTTTTAAAATAGAGTATTTTATCATAATATAACAAAAAAATTGAAAATTTCAAAATTTTCGAAAAAACTTTTTAAGGAAAGTACTACTTCCAAGTGATGTATTTACTCCAAAAGTTGATAGAAATCTACAATTTTAGTGTAAGGGGCATATACCAAATTTCATCGATCTAGCTGCTTGGTTTTTAAGCAATCGTGTTCACACACACACCCAGACGTAATTCCAAAAGAATATACGAGAAAGTCTAGGGGAAGTCAATCCCCATATTTTTCTCTTTCACATTCACACACACATACACAGAGTCTTTTCGCCAACTCAGTCCATATAAGACTATATACGATAACCGTTATTAATTAATAATATACATATTGGGGGTCCTGGCATTTCAATTTAAGTTATTTGGCGTTCGGTATAGAAGGTAGGCACGCTACCAACTATACCAAGGCTGAGGAATTTTTTTTTATCTTTTCTTAAGTCATTATATTCTTTCTATTTGGCCTATATTTTCTTAATCAAATTTCCTTAATATACTTTTACTCAGGGGTGGATTAAGGGTTGAAAATTAAAATAAAAATTAATAATTATTTATAAATGTATTCAAATTTTTTGAGAGTAAGTTCGCGGTGAAGGCTCGAATTTCCTTAAAGGGGGGAGGTATGAAGGCATTAACCAGGGGGGTTAATGCCCCATCCCCTATAATGCATAAAGATATTTATGTTTTTTAATACTTTTACTAAAAAATAAGTGCATTCCGTTTGAGTTAAAATTTATATTCAATATTTATTAAATAGTACATGTATAGTAGGATAGAAACATTTTAATCTCATTCTAAAATTTCTTATTACTGGGGCGGAATTAATTTTTGAATATTTCGAAACTCTCATAAACAGATAATAATAACACAGGGTAACTTAGGAACCCATCGAATCCCTTGCAGAATTTTGTAGGGATTTTTTTCAATAGGTAGAAAAGTGTCTATTTAGAATTTTACTGGGGTGAGTTAGCGCATCTTTTTTATTATAGAACTAATCTCAATTCGGATTTGAATTTTTACTTTCTCTTACTTCTATATATATGTTAATATAATAGAGAGAAAGTATTGGATTCATGTCAAAAAATTCGATGTCGAGATTTTTGATGGATATACACGTTTTGAGGTCCCCTGAATCCAAAAAAAATGGTTTTCGCGACATGTTCTGTCTGTGTATCTGTTTGGGTTCAATTTAAAGCATGAAGAAATTGAGCTAGGGTTGAAATTTTATATTTAAATTAGGCACCCCCCTAGGGCGTGAAAATAAGATTTGAGAAAAATATTTTTCTTCAGGAATGAAAGTTAAAAAAAACGAAGCCAGAATTTTTTCTTTAAAAATATATTTTAACAGCTGACGTTTCGGTTTTGATCACAGCCATCCTCGGAGCTCTTAGTGGTCATCCGAGAATGGCTTTTTACCAAGGCCGAAACGTAAGCTGTTGTCGTGTTTAAAATAAAAATGGCGTCTTTAACCTAAAAAGTAAGGTTATGATTTTGATAGCTTTAAAATAAAAGCAACATGTTAACATCGCTGTTAAAACTTTGTTTAGAGAATAGCATTTTTTAACGCTGATTACTTTTTAACACCCATTAGTTGATTTTAAAATTTAACGTCTGTTTTTAGATAATAGACCTCTAAATGAGTTTATCTCTTTAATATAGATCCAAGATTTTTTTTTTTTTTTTTTTTTTAATTAAAAATAAATTTTGATTATTCTAAATTGATTAATAAAAATTAGAGGGATGAAATAATGCCACGTGGGAAAAGCTTAAACAAAATTGTCAATGAAATAACAGGTGTGTAGATAAAAAAAAAAAGAGAGCGATAGTGGGCGTTGGATGAGTGGGTGGTTATGTGTTTAGGTGCTTGATCCACCCCCGCGCTCCCTCCTTCCCACAGGAAGTGACTGGGTTGGGGCCCGCAGGACACGCGCTTCCGGTCCGCGTGACGAGCCTTAATGGGGGCCCACAGGATCCGCTCATTGGCCACAATGGAGAGAGAGAGAGAGAGAGAGATGAGAGATGGCAGACAGCCTCCGATCCATATCGTTTGATAAAAAAGAACCAAGCCAAAGCCACCCACGTCCCAATCTTTTTTATTTCTTCTAGCAATATTAAAAAGAAAAAAAAACTCGCTAATGGGTTTTGCATCCCGGACCTTCTCAATATTTTCTTTCAAGGTTATCCACCTCATTTATAGTCATCATAGCTTAAAAATTATAAGGCTATTATTGTAAATTATACCTCGAAACAAATATTGCAAGTTTAATAAATATTCAAACAATTTTTAACCATTTAGAAAAAAAAAAAAATTTAAAATCATAAAATGTAATAATGATTTTATAATATAATTTGAATTTAATGCTCCATTTACTCTAAATAATTTCTAGGGAGCAATTCAATTGATTTATTTGAATATTTTAACTAGGGCTGTCCAATTTACTTTTTTTTTTTGAAAACGTCTTACGCTTCAATTATGGAAGAATGGCACAAATGTCTAGTAAAATTTGGATTTTGACACTCCCCTGGGAACAATTAAAAGATGGATATTGACCTTTTTCCTATCGCGAATTTGAATTTTGCTTATAAGTTTCGCTTCTCTACTGTAGTATGTTTTGTTCTTTCTGCATAGATTTTTTTTTAACACACTTTTTTAACATTCACACTCACACACATGCACACTTTCTTTTCGGCAACTTAGGCCATATTTTACGATACTCCTATTTTATTAATATTTGATATCCAAATGGCTTAAATAAATTCATCGAACTGTCTCCAATCCGAGCCCGCGACCCTTGGCATAGAAGGCCAGTACGCTAGCAACTACACCTAGGCCCGAGGGCTTTATTTATTTAAATAAAAAGAATTTCAAAAAATAAAGGCAATGAGAGACTAGAGATGTTGACAAATGTCAATATTGATAGACCACGGGGCGCGGATTCGGATCCCAGGTAGCCCGATGAATTTATTTAAATCATTTGGATACTATATGATTAGAGACCGGATTTTAAGCAGAATGCTTATTGCTGAATTTTATAAGCAACCATTAAATATTTAATTTCTACACGAATTACGAAAAGCTAAGTGTATTGAGATTGCATTTTTTATGCTTTTTTTCCCTTCGTGCTTATTTGAACTTATTTTACGAATATTTATATAATTTTTAAAAATAATTCAAAACATTATTCAGCGAAAACGTTCATGTAAAGCAAATCTTTCGGCAACTGCGTAAATCGTGCCTTCCCTACTCTGGCTAGGGCCCCTAGACCTCTTACTCTGGTTCGGACCCCCCTGGACCCCCTACTCTGCCTCGGGCCACCTGTGACTTTAAATTCCCAAGTGTCCCACTAAATTACGCAGTAGGGGGGTTCAGGGGCCCTAGCCAGATTTACGCAGTTGCCGAAGGATTTGCTTTACATGAACGTTTTTGCTGAATAATAGTTTTTTTGAATTATTTTGAAAAATTATATAAATATTCGTGTACAAGTATTACGTAACGCAATTTGGGAGGAGGGGGTCTCGTAAAACGTTACCATGCGTTACAGGGGGGGGTAAACAACCCGTTACGTAACTGGTATTTTAGAGACTTTCCGGTACTTTGCGCAACAAAATTGTGACTTTTAGATAAAAATGGCCACTTGAGCGTTACGTAACGTCTAGGGGGGTCCAAAAAAATGTTACGGCGCGTTACATGGGGGGAGGGGGGTAAAAATCTTCAAAAATTGCGTTACGTAATACTTGTACGCTCCCTAAGCACGAAGGGAAAAAAAGCATAAAAGCTCAAAAAAAGCATAAAAAATGCAATCCCAATACACTTAGTTTTTCGTAATTGGTGTAGAAATTAAATATCTAATGGTTGCTTATCAAATTCAGCAATAAGCATTTTGCTTAAAATTTTAAAATTCGGTCACTATTAATGACAATCCTTGTTAAAATTTTCACGAATTTGCTTTATACTACAACAACTGCTGATAGTGAGCAGAGGGAAACTTTTGAAATTTTTATTTACAAATACACTTATCCATTGGCTATCTATATCAATATCTCTCATTAGTAATATAATTAAAAAAAAATAAAATAAATAAATACAACTTCTATTAAAAGATCAAAGAAGTCATTCAAATGATATATTAATGACCAGCTCGCCAGCTCACAACGACTACCTTAAATAAAACAATTAACTTCTTTATCACGCTAACTCTTTTCGAAAAATTTCCCAATTACAATCGAGTAGTTTTCAGAAGAAGTTAGTATAAATCTTAATTAAAGGCCATTCGTTTTTTTGCTCCTTAAATTTCACCTTCATTTAACCCCGGGGGGGTTAAATCCTCCTCTTGGCTTTGATTTTCTCTACAATTGGACAATCCACCCCTTAATGAGATGAATTCATTTGAATATGATCCTTTCTTCTTCTTTCTTTGAAGTCTCTCGAAACCTTTAAAATGAAAATGAATACAAACCTTAATATTAAATCACTTAGAAAGAAAAAAAAAAAAAAATGAATCTCCTTCTCTATTTTTAAAACCTTTTGAAGTGAATTTGTTTCAACATGTGTTCTACTCACATTTATTTATGGATAATTAACCACAAAAAAAAAAATTTTTTTGGTTGTCTACTCTCAAGCATTACTCTTTATTATCAAATATATTTAAGCCTTTTTATTTTCACATTTATGTACTGAATAATATATATTAAACTTATCTCTTATTTTTTTTGTTTTTTGAGTGATTTATGAGTTCTTTTTTTGACTTATAATATTTTCTTTTTGTTCCAGGTAAATGAACAT
>JAKCPI010026346.1:0-26734 GCA_023213315.1 Euborellia annulipes | reverse complement strand
CTTGAAATCTATTTCAAAATAATAGATCTAATTTCTTTTTTTCTCTTTCCCTGGAAGATATTAAAATGCATATATCCCTTGTTTTATCCACTTATATTGCCTCTCAATGGCGTTGCCAGAAATTTTTGATGGGAGAGGTAGGGGTTTCAATTTTTTTTTTTTTCAAACATTTGAAAAATTTAAGATTATTTTAGGGCATTTATAAATTATTTCTAGAGTAAATTATTATATATTACTTTCTTTTATCCTATATTAAAAAATAATTTGTATTATAGAGCTTAAATATCTAGTCATGACTTGGGTCCCATGGGGGGGGGGGGGGGGTTTGAACCCCAAAACCCCTTGGCTACGCCTATGTTGCCTCTTATATGAGTATTTACTAAAGATAATAGAGATAATTTCTATTATTATTTTAATATATTATTTATATCCATAGCTATATTGAATTTTAATTGCTTATTTGATTTTTGAAAATTATTATTGTCAATATTGAAAACAAAACTTTAATATAAATTAAAAGAGCTAATGAATAACATTTTAATTCAATTGATTATTCACAAATACTTTATATTTATTAATTTAGTTCTCTAAAATTGAAAATGAAATGCATTAGTTTGTTTTGTTTTTAATCAAACAAAATATATTAATATTTATGATTTCCAGTAATATCTCTCATTTTCCTATATAAATCAGTATCAAATGCCGATGTCGGGTTCTTTAGGTGACAATTTAACATTCGCACAACGTTACTCTTATCTATTGAACTGATTTTTTTTCGCTCTCTTTTCGTTTAAGATTTATTCATTAAGAGTCTCCCAGGAACTCTTCCCATCAGAGATAAGAGAAAATTGGGAAAACCGAATAAAATAAAAAAAAGGCAATGGTGACAATGATTTAGATGCTTTTTTCGTGCCGATGGTCGTTGTCGTCGTCGTTTGCGGAAGAGAACAAGCAGAAGTCCAAAGTGTCAATTAAAAAACAACCCCATTGATAAAGGCCAAAAACCAAATTAAATGATGAAAAAAAAAATAGTTCATTCACAGATTTAAAATAAAAATTCTCTTTTGTATATCACATAACAAAATGCAATAAAATGCCAATAAATGATTGATTAATGCTCTCTGTAACATGATATATCATTAATGAATGTTTAGAGAGTAGAGTAGAAAATGTTGAAAATTATGATTTCTCTCTTAAATAATTTATGGTGTGTATTTGATGGCTTTGAGAGAGAGTGGGAGGGATTAAGGGGACAATACACCCTTCGGATGTATGACTTTATAAATAAAAAAAAAATAATTGAAACTGCATTTTTAACTCAAAAAAATAAGCTCTCGGTCTTTAATGATGAATTAATAAACGTGTATTTATTATTAGGGTCTTTTTTCAGCAGACCTCGTTCCTATTTATTTTAATCCAATGGTGTACCCAATTGAATATTTTTCTGGACTTTTAGAACGGGAATCCCGGCCCCTAGCACAAGAAGTTAAGCCTCGGGCTGTCAATTTTTAATTATATATAAAAAAAAAATAAATATATACACAACCATGAGGAAGGGCTTAGTCCTAGAATTAGAATTTTTATTAAAATACTTCCTAATTATATTGTCGTTTAAAAATATAAAATTTATTTCATTGTCAGATTTTGGTCCATCTACCTGGTGATTTTTGGGTCAGTTCCTATTATAATAAACATTCTGATACTAAATTAAATAAATGGATTTTCAATTTTATAATAATTATATAGTTTCATATTACATACAATATATTTTTCTTTCCTCGACTTATTTCCGCAGTGCGATGTCGGCGGTATTACATACAATATGTTATTAATAATAATTATTATTTTTGAACAATAAGATGCTAAATGGTAAAAATAAATTTTCATAAAATCTTCAAACATTATTTTTACCATCTAGTATTAATTTTTTTTTTTAAATAAACATTATATTAGATAGTAGGATGTAAAAGTGCTGGCAGCCAAATAAAACAGTCTCAATTCTCTATGAACTTTCAATCACAGGGAATTGAGAATGTTTTATTTGACTGACTGCACCTTGACATACTACTATCTGATATATCGTCTGCTGAGAATCATAGTGGCGAAAGTTCAAATTTTGAGTTAAGCCTATCAAACGTCGTTAAAAGGACTTCTCTTTTGAGTGCCAAAGTGGCAAAAAATATTTTTCCATTCTTCCAAAACCGGGTATGCAGAAATTAAATGTATTGTTAATAATAAATTTTCATTGGGCAAGTTTAATAATCATCTCTAATTAGGAATCAGTATATTATATTATTATAGTATTATATTTAGGCTCATAGTAATGAATGGTAAATTCATTAAACAATGTTAAATGGTGTGGTTTCTTCAGAAGACCGCAAAACTAATTAGAAATGCTTATTGAGTTAGTAAATAGAATTTATTGTAAGAAACTACACCATTTAACAAAAATATGTTATTAATTTATTCACTTCAAAGATTATCAAATATCCAATACCTCAGCCCCAATTGGTCTAAAAGTCATTGATTAAATTTTATAAATTTACTTTTATAAAAGCTGTAGAGTTTAATTATACATAAGAATCCCCTTGAAATTGTCCTCGCTATTAACTTCACATTTCATAATTAGAATGGTATAAATGAAAATCTCTAGGGTAGGAAATTAACTTTTATTTTTTAATGAAAAAACTTTGCGTTGACGCTATAAAAAAATCTGAACGTATGATAATAATATTATATTTTATAATATAAAAATTTAGAAATTCTTATATTTTATAGCAATATTTATAATAAAAATGCTTGGGATTATTTAAACTTAGATCAATATATAATTAACACATTTTTTATAGCCAAAGTAATGGTCATAGCAATAATAGATCTGTATTCTTAAAACACTGATTTAATATAAAATATTTAATCTGTAATACACGTTTCGAGTCCAAGGAAGTGGGTCCCGCAAAATAGTCTGTCTGTGTGTATTCAAATATAGGATTTTAATTTTTTGTTTTCAAATAAAAAAATTTTTTAACCAGTTGCAAAGATGTTCGAGAAACAGGTTAAACAGATTTTTAAAATAAATTATTGAAAGTTTTATATAAAAAATAAATATAATAACTCAAAATATCTGTGAATAAATTTAAAAAATGCATATTTTAACCTGAAGTATATTTATGAGTTTAGTCCCAAAAAAGAATTTAGAATTTTTTTTATGAATCAAGATGTAATGAATTTGGAACCTGCTCAGCAACAAGGAAAGTGAAAAAAAGAAAGATTAAGGAAATTATTATTAGGAAATTTATATAAATTATGGTTATTACTAGCCGCACGGGTTCTGTGCCCAGCCAGGGGGCTTCTGTCTTTAGGAGTTCGCTTTTTCATAAAATAGGCAATCATTATTACTTTTTAGAGAAAAATTATTAAGGCGGCTACACACGTAACTGCAAACTTGACAAGCATGCATGTGCTTTTTGTACAAGCATGTTCAAATTCCCATCGGCACCATACGGCACAAGCAAGCAACAGTTTATGCCGAAAATTAACCTAAACAGAGACACAATAAATATTAATATGAAATTGAAATATTAAATGAATAATATAGATTAAATAAATATCAAAAATCAAGACAAATAAAAAATGGCGGACGTGCCTTTAAAGGGTTTTTTTTGAGCAAATATGCTTGTGAATGATTAAAATTTAATCAAGCATCAAGCGGCTTGCACCATTAAAATGCTTGCGCAAAATTCGCATACAGACGCTACAGTTTGCTTGTACAAAAAGAGTGCACATGATTGCTTGTCAAATTTCCAGTTACGTGTGTAGCCGCCTTTACAGTTCTATTAAAAAATTCGATGTCGAAATTTTGACGGACATACAGATTTCGAGTCTAAAAAAATCTGGTGTGACTAGCGCACAGCACACAACTTTCTCTTACCTTCGGTAATCGAAAGTTGTGTACTGTGCTTTCACACCAGATTTTTTGTGTCGACATGTATTTAGTTTCCGACAGTAGGGTACAATTGAATTCAAGATGTAAAATTTATAAGTATGGGAAAATATTTATATTTTGATACCATGGCAACCATTTCTCCTATCTTTTCTATGGAGTACAAGAGTAAAGTGGTCTTCAGAAGATTTCAATCACAAAATGAGAATATACATTTTATAGAGAATCTAAAAAATAATTGATTTTTGAATTTAAAAAAAAATCGTTGGAGCAAATTTTGAGAAAATCGAAAAAAACTGAAAAAGTGAACAGTAAAGTGCTAGTACTTTTTGGTCGATTTTGTTCAAAAGCTTCGTGTCACGTCCCATGGGGGTGCCTAACTTAAATATAAAATTTCAACCTCCTAGCTCTTTTCGTTCTTGAGATATTTTGTTCACAGACACACCCACAGACACACAGACAGACCATGTCGCGAAAACCACTTTTTGGATTCAGGGGACCTCAAAACGTGAAGATCCATCAAAATCTCGACATCGAATTTTTGACATGAATCCAATACTTTCTCTCTCTATATATATTAACATATATATAGAGGTAAGAGAAAGTAAAAAAGTAGGTCCCGTAAAATCGTCTGTCTGGGTATGAATTTAAAATAAAACAAAGGAAATGAGCTACTATTTATAGATTGAATTTTATATTTTTAAACAAATAAACTTTGAATTGAAATATTAAATTCTAACAATATAATATTAATAGCAAGGCGCCAGAAAAATTTTCAGAGGAGAATGGACCATTTTTGTTTTATTTTGACATTTTTCTCCACTCAAATCACTCCTCTGAAATTGGCAATTATACAATAGTTGCTCTAAAAATAAATAAATAAATTTCGGTGATAAACCAGGCTATTACATTCGTCCGGCTCTCTCATTTCAAATATTAATCACACTCTAATTATACAAAGCTTCAACAATATTGGTTAAAGAGTCAAAATAAATTATACATCCACCCTGACACAAATATTAATAATTAAAAATATCTACACATTAAAATTGAATTTTGATTTATAGGCTACAGTCATCCCAGAAATTTTACAACACTTTTTAATTCATTTTGATTTTTAATTCATTTGGATACCAAATGACTTAAATAAGAAAGCCTGGACGCCCAATAAATATATATTAATAAATTACGAGTATTAGATTCAGGGGACCTCAAAACGTGTATATCCATCAAAATCTCGACATAGAATATTTGACATGAATCCAATACTTTCTCTCTATATTAACATATACATATATAGGTAAGAGAAAGTAAAACTATTTATTAAATAATTTTAGATCAAATTTTTGAAGTCTAGTAAAATATTTCTTCTTTTGTCTATTAATTGCTCCAAGAAAATTATAATAATAAATTAAACAAGTAGGTCTATTAAAATTGTTAATTTTGATTTATCCTATCAACTTATAAAACATATTAACAAGCGAATTAACCAAATTTTTATTTTTCCCATCAAATTAAATGTAATATTAATAAGATTAATGTGGAATGTTTTATAGAATATTTCATATTTATTATAAATCATTCTTGATTGGTTCAAGTGATTGTTCTTCTTCCCCTACTCTAACTTCTAAATATAAATCAAATTTTATCTATAAAAATAATTTAACGAAAAATGTTTTCTCGGGGTGTGACTTTGCCATCGAACGTTAAGCATATAAATCAGAGATTTTATAAATTCCAAAGTGAGGTAGTGATGTTGAAGAAGTGGCCGGAAGCTCGAGGCTAAATCCTAAACTTTGATCGATGTTCAGACAATTATATATACACTGAAAGCGGCAAATAAATTAAAGAGCTATCAATGTCAGCAGAGAGAAAGAGAGAAAAAGAGAGGGAGAAAGCAACAAGCAACAAACAACCTAAAAGCTGATGACGACTCCTTCAGAAAAACCATTTAAGGATAATTATTTATAGCGAAATGGTATCAACAAGAAAATGAAATAGAGATGTGAACAAAAGAGAAAAACAAAATATATGCCTGTCAACTGCAAATTCCATGAAACTTAAGGATCGCCCATTAATCGTCGATCTACTGCTTGTGGGAAAAGTTAATAATACAATTTCCTTGCTATATAATTGTCTTAAATGATAACATTAATAGCTTTTTTTTGATAGAGGCTGGAATTTATAGAGAATTGATAGGTTAAAGCCACCTGGACCCATAACTAACACTTTAATAATTTATTCGCGTAGAAATTTTATATATTGATATTTTAACTGAAAAATGTGGTTACTCTGAGTGGTGATACTTACTGCGGTGGGTTCCTGTTTCCTTCCTCAGAGGAGGCACTTCGAATATATCATATTTATTCTTTTGATCAGGAAACCGAAGGAACTTTGCAGCCAGGAGATTAAATAAAAAATCTTTTATTTAATTTTTACTTGCCGACGTTTCGGTCGTCTGTCACGACCTTCATCAGGGCAAATAATTGTCAACAATACACGATCTTAGATATTTTGATGTTTACTGTAATCATATATAATTTCTTTTTTTTTTTTTTAATTTTTATATGTATATAAATTATCATTTACTTGCTTGGGGTCTTGGATTGAGTTGAGATTTGAACTCAAGTTGTCTTCAAATCAGAATTATAAGCTTAACTCCTTTATCCTCTCGGCTAATCGCCTTCTTCGTCAGGTTATGGAACAGTGTCCCGGAGAGCATAAGGCGATCGCAAACTTTGGCCATTTTCAAGCGCAAATTTTTTCAGCATTTGTTAAGTGAGCAGAGGGGCGTGACTGGCGTACGGTGACGAAGCGGAGGTGAGAGGGAGTTATCATAATCGTTTAAATGTATTTATACATGTAAATTTCAGTTGCTCCAGGAGGCCATAGCCTCAGAGCATTAATAAACAAACTATCTATCTATCTAACTGAACACAAGCTTGATTATATTTTTGCAAAATTTCTCCAAAACTCAAAAACGAAAAATTGTAAATAACAAAAGTCACTGTCATTTTTTACTTTCTCTTACCTCTATAAGAGAGAGAAAGTAATGGATTCATGTCAAAAATTCGATGCCGAGATTTTGATGGATATACAAGATTGAGGTCCCCCTCCAAAAAAATGGTTTTCGCAACATGGTCTGTCTGTCTGTGTGTGTGTTCAATTTTAAGCATGAAGGAATTGAGCTAGGAGGTTTTTTTTTTGAGCTAGGAGGTTGAAATTTTATATTTAAGTTAGGTATCCCCCTGGCAAGTGACAGGAACAAAATCGGCCTGGTCTTTTATTTAATAGCCTACTATATTTGTTTTTAAAATTTGTAGCTTAGAACCCCCTTTTTTTTAGCTTATTTTAACTAGAGTTTAAGCAGAGGAAGAGGTTACGCTTCTTGTTTTAGTGGTCAGAGGGTCACTTTTCGTCCTGCACGATTACTAATTAATCTATATAATTTTGGTTTTCTTCTTTATATACTGTATTTAGAACCATAAATAAGAGATTTGTATGGCTTCGATATTTTTTTACCCCTTCTTTTGGTACCTAGAAAAATGTACGTTACTCTAACGTTGAGATATTTTTTTGACATCCTGTTAACTTAGATCAATATACGATACTCTTTTATTGGTGAAAGAGATGGTGTACATCTCATTTAGCAACGATCCAAATGAATAAATTATAAATAATTTATTATTTAATTATAATAATTACATATGAATAACCTATATACATATTTAAAACAGTAACTCATGAAATTCCAGGAAAATTTAAAACAAATATTGATTTTAATTATATTATATATTTAATAAATTGAGATGAGATTATTAAAAAAAAAAAAAACGGGATTAATTTGAAAAAAGCTACTTGGAAAATGGTGGGGGAGGGGGATTAATCATGTCAATATTTTAATAGCTATATTATACTTAATTATGGTTATTTTATAAAAATAATTTATATTATTTTTTCCTCTGTTTGATCCATATTTTGTTGAATCTGATTTTCCTCCCCTCGGTCAATTTCGTATTAAAATTGAACACTGGGTCAGTTATGTCACTTTTGTTTACTTTGTCATCAACATCTCTTTGCTTCTAACTGCCTCTATTATTGGGAATAATGCTCTATCTCAGCCAAAAACATCGGAGATGCAAAAGGGGCGCCTCGCATTATTTTTGCCCAGCGTCGAGGTGAAATCAAAAAAATGCGCCTCGCTTTTCTGATTTATATAAAAGCGAGGAAATATTTTCACTTAAATAAAACCCCTACAGAATTTTATTTGTTTCATATATCCTCGCTTTTATATAAATCAGAAAAGCGAGGCGCATTTTTTTGATTTCACCTCGACGCTGGGCAAAAATAATGCGAGGCGCCCCTTTTTGCATCTCCGATGTTTTTGGCTGAGATTTCACTTCTTTTTGTGAAATATTGCATTTAAATATTATTTAATAATTTTTGTTTATTAAATATTAAGTTATCCCATGAATAGATATTTTAATATGCATTCCAAACAGTAAAAAATAAATACATCATTTGGTATTAATTCAAAACGATAAACATAGGATTTCACCAAATTTTATAAAATTTTAGGTTTTTTATTTTTGTTATGTTGGTAAAATGTAAATACATCGTTTGGTATCTATTCAAAACGATAAACAGGATTTCTCCAAATTTTATAAAATTTTAGGATTTTTATTTTTGTTATGTTAGTAGGATGTAAATACATCGTTTGGTATCTATTCAAAACGATAAACATAGGATTTCCCTAAATTTTATAAAATTTTAAGTTTTTTATTTTTGTTATGTTGGTTGAATGTAAATACATCGTTTGGTATCCATTAAAAACGATAAACATAGGATTTCCCTAAATTTTATAAAATTTTAGGATTTTTATTTTTGTTATGTTGGTAGAATGTAAATACATCGTTTGGTATTAATTCAAAACGATAAACATAGGATTTCACCAAATTTTATAAAATTTTAGGATTTTTATTTTTGTTATCTTGGTAGAATGTAAATACATCATTTGGTATTAATTCAAAACGATAAACATAGCATTTCACCAAATTTTATAAAATTTTAGGATTTTTATTTTTATTATGTTGGTAGAATGTAAATACATCGTTTAGTATCCATTCAAAACGATAAACATAGGATTTCACCAAATTTTATAAAATTTTAGGTTTTTTATTTTTGTTATGTTGGTAGAATGTAAATACATCATTTGGTATTAATTCAAAACGATAAACATAGGATTTCTCCAAATTTTATAAAATTTTAGGTTTTTTATTGTTGTTATGTTGGTAGAATGTAAATACATCGTTTGGTATCCATTCAAAACGATAAACATAGGATTTCACCAAATTTTATAAAATTTTAGGATTTTTATTGTTGTTATGTTGGTAGAATGTAAATACATCGTTTGGTATCCATTCAAAACGATAAACATAGGATTTCACCAAATTTTATAAAATTTTAGGTTTTTTATTTTTGTTATGTTGGTAGAATGTAAATACATCATTTGGTATTAATTCAAAACGATAAACATAGGATTTCCCTAAATTTTATAAAATTTTAGGATTTTTATTTTTGTTATGTTAGTAGGATGTAAATACATCGTTTGGTATCTATTCAAAACGATAAACATAGGATTTCTCCAAATTTTATAAAATTTTAGGTTTTTTATTTTTGTTATGTTAGTAGGATGTAAATACATCGTTTGGTATCTATTCAAAACGATAAACATGGGATTTCACCAAATTTTATAAAATTTTAGGTTTTTTATTTTTTTATGTTGGTAGAATGTAAATACATCGTTTGGTATCCATTCAAAACGATAAACATAGGATTTCACCAAATTTTATAAAATTTTAGGATTTTTATTTTTGTTATGTTGGTAGAATGTAAATACATCGTTTAGTATCCATTCAAAACGATAAACATAGGATTTCACCAAATTTTATAAAATTTTAGGTTTTTTATTTTTGTTATGTTGGTAGCACTTCTTCTTATCACGTTAATCTATTGTATTTCTATCTGAATGGATTTATCCTAAAAATTGTTATTCCATTAGGGATGAAAATCACTAATTTTAATATATATGTTCCTAGATGACGTCATCAGGGAGCAAAATAGTTAGAATTGTCTTTTCGCCACGTTAAAGATAGGACAAATTTGAAATTTTGAATACCTCTCAAAAAGTCACTTTTGATCCAAAATGAAATTTTATATCAAAGGTATCGGGTTTTTGATAGTATCTATTTGTATTTTAAATTTCATCCAAATCGGTCCAGCAGGGAAACCTGTAGCTTTGTCTAAAAATTTGAAAATTGAAGAAAAGAATGAAAAAAAAGAAAAAAAAGAAAGATTTTTATTTTTATTATGTTGGTAGAATTTTTTATTTTTGTTATGTTAGTAGGATGTAAATACATCGTTTGGTATCTATTCAAAACGATAAACATGGGATTTCACCAAATTTTATAAAATTTTAGGTTTTTTATTTTTTTATGTTGGTAGAATGTAAATACATCGTTTGGTATCCATTCAAAACGATAAACATAGGATTTCACCAAATTTTATAAAATTTTAGGATTTTTATTTTTGTTATGTTGGTAGAATGTAAATACATCGTTTAGTATCCATTCAAAACGATAAACATAGGATTTCACCAAATTTTATAAAATTTTAGGGTTTTTTATTTTTGTTATGTTGGTAGCACTTCTTCTTATCACGTTAATCTATTGTATTTCTATCTGAATGGATTTATCCTAAAAATTGTTATTCCATTAGGGATGAAAATCACTAATTTTAATATATATGTTCCTAGATGACGTCATCAGGGAGCAAAATAGTTAGAATTGTCTTTTCGCCACGTTAAAGATAGGACAAATTTGAAATTTTGAATACCTCTCAAAAGTCACTTTTGATCCAAAATGAAATTTTATATCAAAGGTATCGGGTTTTTGATAGTATCTATTTGTATTTTAAATTTCATCCAAATCGGTCCAGCAGGGAAACCTGTAGCTTTGTCTAAAAATTTGAAAATTGAAGAAAAGAATGAAAAAAAAAGAAAAAAAGAAAAAAAAGAGAAAAAAAAAAAAAAAGGAAAAATAAGAGACTAACTTTTGACCTTCCGAAATCGGCAAAATCTCAACTTTGAGCCTCTGCCATTCTGTTTAGCACTGGAATTTTTTTTTGAATTCGTGCTCAAAATAATCCTTATTTATTCTAGTTTAATATAAAAAAAATTTGGCTCCGATATCTTAAAACCTTTTTGAGATATTCGCCCAGAAAGAGAAAAGTTTCTCAAAAAAATTTTTTCACGTCCCTATCTTTTATTAAGGATTTAAAATCATTCTTGATAATATAGTCTAGGGACGACTCGTCCATCTAAATGCAATGGGCCATTGGCATCTATTGGAATATCAACTAAATGGTAGTATTAAGAGTTTCTTTGCTTTCTTTTGCTTTTCACATGCTCGGCGACGAGTCGCTCCCGCGACTCTTGATTTTATTTTTGAGATACATTCACCTAGGACTGTACATATTTTAGGAAGATGTAAATGTGGCCTTTTCAGTCTCCAGTAAAAAAAAGAATAAAGAAATTTATAAGCTTATTTATTTTTTCCCCATACTACAATAGTTTCAACCCCTAATTACGCCAGTCTTCCTCAGTGAGCGGAATGTCTTAACTGGGATTGGCTAAAGGAGAAAAATAAATAAAATATTTTTTTACTGTACTACAAGGCTTCATTCACCTCTTCGTAAAATTTATTTTTATATAAATTCTTTAGATATTGAAAATAATTTTGCTAAGTTCCACTTCCAGTTTATCTTTTTCGTCCATTATAATCGATTAATGAAGAGTTTCGGCCAATTTTATTGTGTGGCATAAGAGATTTTTAGAAAATAGAGTTGTGAAATGGTCTGTCCCAGGGTTGGAAAAATAGATTTTTTTTTTTAAGTTCAACCCGTCGGTTTTATTTTTTTGTTTGTTTTGTCGGGCTTTTTCGGTTTTTTTTTTTTGGGCTTTTTCGTTTCTGTTTGTAAGGTGTGATTTATTTTTTCTGCTCTAGTCAGTTTTATAAAAATTCAATATTTTTGCAAAAAAATAACCTTGCAAAATAAAGTAGGTAAAAGTCATGTTTATTCATTTGGAATTTGTTATTAAAAATCGAGATATATTTAGTTTCCCAGAGCACCTTAGTTCCAAACTTGACCACTAGCGTTTCTGATGGTGCTGAGTTAACCATTTCTCCTATCTTTCCAATGAAGTACAAGAGTAAAGTGGTCTTCAAAAAATGCAAAATGAGAATATACATTTTAAAATATAAAATATACCTAAAAAATAGTTGATTTATGAATTTTAATTAAAATCGTTGGTGCGAATTTTGAGAAAATGGAAAAAAAATCTGAAAAAGTACATCATTAAAGTACTTGTACTTTTTGATCTTAAGCTTATTTTCACCTCTTGGGAGGAGGGGGGGGGGTTAAAAATATTATAAAAACTCCATTTTTTAAAAACTCTCATGCAACTGAAGATGGCACGAAAAATGCCCGAAACAGTAATAAAGTAGTTTTATTTAATGATAGAGGCTTCCTAACTGCATTCTTCTTCAATTTTACTTTCTCTTACCTATTTGTTATTGCATTATAATCGATTATGGTTAGTTAGATAAGTAAGTGTAAGATCATGATCTTCATATTTTAAAATAAACTAATCTCTCATTAGAAATGGGGCTCAAAAAAAAAAAAAAAACTTTTATTGAGTGTCCGTGTTTCCATTTCCTTAAATTAAAAGATTACTTTATGCAAATTACTTCTCTTTCTTTTGAAGTGTACAACCCCTCCGTGTTGTACTTGAATTTTAAATATTAATAGGGTAGTGATTAAATTAAACAAGCACTTTCCATATTATTACATATACTGTATATACATGTATATTCTCTATTTATATATGAATTACTGTTTTTATTGACGAAATCAACAAGAGTGTTTTTTCTTCCTATTTTAATTTGTTCCGTAATAATTAAATTATTATTTTAATTTTCTATTAGATGGTTTTATCTCTTGATCAAATAAATTCATAACACAACTTATATATAATATTTAATTAAAGGGTTGGTGATAAAATGTTTTAAATCAAATAAAGGCAAATTAAATATTCGAAATCTAGTAGTGGCCCTAGAGTATTTTCGAGTCACCTACTCTTTTAACAAAAAAAATTATTCTATACTAAATTTTGTTTTGTAATTATTATTTTATTTTCAAATTTATCGAGTTTAAAGATTTTGAAAAAAAAAACTTTCTCCTAAAAAAAAGCTATTAAATTATTAGAAGCATTAATTTATCATTTTTTCAAGTGAGAGATGTGATCCCATTAAATTAAAAAAGAATACCTTTATAGCAACGAAATGATAAAATTATTCTAATGATTAGGTGATGATGATGAAAATGGAAATTTTTAAATTGGTCTTTGATCAATCGGACATTACAAATAAATTTAATAAGATCTCTCTAAAAAGGGTTATCTTTAGAAGACAAGTAGTTTATATATTTAAAAAAAGAAAATCCCAATCAAGGCGTCATCGGGCCCAGTTAATTTGCGGTGAACCTAAGAGAGTAGGGGGAATTAATTAAAATAAATTTAAAAAAGTAAAAAAAAAAAAATGGATCCTTAATTAGGCGAGTTATTATGCGGTCTTTTTGTAAAGAATCAATGCTTTAACGATCCATTATTTGAAAGTGTGTGTTGATTTTAAAGAAATTTGTATGAATAATAAAATAATTGATATATTGGATATAATTTTTAATTCTGTAATATATATAGAGAGTATGTAATATATATAGAGAGAGAAAATATTGGATTCATTTCAAAAAATTCGATGTCGAGATTTTGATGGGTATAGATGTTTTGAGGTCTTCTGAATTGCCCTTGAAATCTTTTTCAAGCAGACTTTACTCTTGTACTTCATAGGAAAGATAAGAGAAATTATTGCTATGGCAACAAAATATAAATACGTTTCAGCGGAAAATCGCTTGCATCACATAGTGACGTATCTCAAAAAAAATTAAAAATTGAGATACAACGGGTATGGCCGTGTCCTGGCGTTCTTTACATTATCACAAAGTGACGAATCTGTATTTCCATGTTTTTTCGTATTATTTAGGTTTTTTGCTTTTGCGTATCTATACATTTAATATAACAACACGAACTATAAAAAGCTCTCCTTGAAAATGATAGAAATTGAGATACGCCACTACATGATTCAGGTGACTGTATGTCGACACAAAAAATACTCAAAAATTGCGCCTGGGACTGGGTAGGTGGAGGGGGGGCGAGCGACCCCTTTCGCACCCACCTAGTTATGCTACTATACTCAGTCCTTGTCCCTATTTATTTCAATTGATTAAATCTAATTCAAATAAAATAATTTCATTGTCTGGGATGTTAAGTGATCTCTTGCCCTTTGGCATTTTTTTTAAAGTCTTATTCATCATAATGAAAAATTAATTAAATACTACCGATAAAAAAGGAAATTTAAGGATGTAATGTTCATTAGAGAATTATAATAAAAATATTTCCTCGCTATATATTTCGTATTCAAATAAGCGAAAAATCCATTTTATTATTATATCCATTATATTTTATTCAATTAAAAATAATATGTGTAAATTAGGGAAGAAATAAAGAAATACAATGTAATATTTTTGTCACGACATCGTCATGGAAAATCACATTTACCCTTTGGTGTACAAGCACGACTTGATTTGTTAGTTCTTTGTACAGGAATATAGACATAGAAAGGGGGACATTTAGACATAGACAATCCAGCACAGAGTGTAAAGCAAAAGTCAACTTTGAGCTTTGCTCTCTCTCTCTCTCTCTTTCTCTTTTGCTTTCGGTGGTGGGAAGTAAATAGTTGACATTCCCCACGAGTGGAACTAGTTTCCTCTCTCTTTCAAAGAAGTGTTTACAAATTCTCTGGTATCTCTCCCTCTCTCTCTCTTTCGATCTCATAGATTAAAATATACTGTTTGCGCGCTCGCTTATGTGTGTGTGCGAGTGTGTGTGTGCCCTATATATATAAACAAAGTTGAGTTTGCGGTTCTCATCCCTGTTTCATCTAGAAATTTTCTATTGTCCTAATAAAAATACTGAACACGAAATAAACAGGATAATTAATTGCAAAAATATATATCGGGAATAATTTTTAGTTAAACTGTAGATCAAGAGCCGGTTCAATTTAATTCTAATATTTTCAACTATTATTAATTATTATTTATTAATTTTTATAGGGGTCCTGGGATCACAGGTTGAGATCTCACCTATTGTGCTAAGAGTCAAAAGATTATTTTAGGAACCAAACGAATATTCTGTTTCGGTTACGGTTTTGGCAAGTTTCGTTTTTCGGCCGAAACTAAGATTGAGGCCGAAATTCGGTTTCGGCTGAAAATCTTGTTTCGGTCGGTTTATTTCCCACTTCAAATTCTGAAATTTTTCTAAATTATCTCTCTTCAGTCATGTTTCAGACCCTACACGTTGTGGTTACTCTGAAGAGTAGGCCTAACTTTCATGGGAAAATAATATTGAGGTGGGTTCCCGTTTCCTTCCTCATGAGGAGGCATCTCAAATAAAGTTGGATAGTTTTTGCCATGAGATGGATTTGAACTTGAGTTGCCCTCAACTCATAATTATAAGCTTAACTGCTTTATCCCCTCGACTAATCGCCTCCTCTTCTAAATTATATTGGTTACAATCAAGCAGCTACCTAGAAAGAATTTTATAATTCACAATCTTCTTATTCTTTTGTTCTCTCCTTATTCCCGCGATGCGGGGTCGGCGGACCTTACTTTATCCCTCAAACCCTATCACGCGTTTTTAGGACCGGAAGAAATAGGTCAGGCAGGCCCGTCGCACGGTCCGATGCCTGTTGAAAAGAGGAACGAAGCTCGGGCAGCTCGTGGTCGCCATTCACGTACCCATAGCCCTGAGCGACTTTTATAATTTACAGTAGCCTAATATTTATTTTTATGTTGTTTGTATCCGGTGAGCGTTCAACAGTCAGCCTTATTCCCTTAGGTCGCCAATCCAGATGTCGAGGTCTGATTAGCATTATATCGACCTTGGGGTCTCCTTATTAATCCCACATAGGCCTACCGGCAAAATATCGATAAGAAATTTTCTTTTACTTTTTCCAAAATTTTTATAATCTGATTTTTAAGATATTTAAATAAAACAAAAAAGAAAGAGATTTTAAATTTAAAAGGAGCGGTAAAAAAAAAAAAAAAATTGTGGTTCACTTGTAAAATTTAATTGAGATTTTCGTTTGACTTTTCACCTGTCGACATCATCTAAGTTTATTATTAATTAATAAGAATACATTTAAGAAAAGAATTTTGAAAGAAATAAATTAATTCATTGTGTAGGCTCTAGGAATGATAATTTTATATTTACTTATTATTCATGAGTGTCTAGGACATAAAAACGTAGTAGGAAAAATTTGTAGAGGCATCAAAACTGGAATGATGCTCCTTGAAAATAATAATAGCCAAAACAATATATAATTTATCTCTTAGCGTTTATGATATTGTATCGGTCTGTGATCGAACCATCTAGCATGTAATAGATAGCCTAATAGAGGAGGGAGGCCGTATCAAACAAGAGCCCCCATATGTTTTATGATGGGAAAAAAATAACGAATATAATACTTATCGAATCTTGTTTTGATTTTTAATGCCTGTAGTTTGGAAATTTTTATTTTTATTATAGGACATGATTTTTTTTTTTTTTGTATATATATTTTTCGGATTGTATTATCAAGAATTTTTATTATCATAGATGGAGTAAGAATTAATCGTCAAATTAACATTTTCTTAAATAATCGGCATGATCTTGATCTTTGATCTGGTTCTTCTTCTCTCTATTATATATCTATATTTTATATCCGTTTATTATCTGATTTGTCACAAGGAAAATTTAATCTACTCATTTAAAAAAAAAAGTGAATCGTAAGGAGAAGGGCGTGTTTATAAAGAGAGAGAGAGAGAGAGGAACGATCATAAAATTGATTCCTGAGGTTTTCTTTTGAATGAATTATAGCTGATTGAGGGGGGATACATGAGAAGTATGGGCAGCCAGATAAACACCCATCTACTTTCCAATTGTTAGACTCATAATTCAAAAAATAATCAATGATAGAATAATATTTTTAAGAAATTTATTTTATTGATTTTATGTTGAATATATTTTATTTTAGAATATGTTAATTTAATACCCGAGTGAAAATGCCATAGGGACACACAGGGATACACCGCCCACACCAGGGACACCCACAGTAGATCGGTGACTAGAAGAAAAATGTGTATCCCTGGTGCGGGCGTGTGTATCCCTGTGTGTCCCTGGTGTGTGCGTGTATATCCCTGTGTGTCCACTATGCAGACCTACTGCGGGCGTGTGGATCCCTCGATCATTTGTAATCATTTTAACTCGGGTATTAGTATAAAGGTGCTGTCACACCAGATTTTTTGTGTTTGGTTTCCCATAGTACCTTAGTTCCAAACTTGACCACTTGCGTTTCATAAGTAAAAAAAAAGGCGATTAAAAATTTCCATGGACTTTGGGTATTTTAAATGTTGACTGCTTAAAATAAACAAATCAAAATTTTAAACTGGTATTTGGATATTTTATACACAATAGAGAATCCTAAATAAATATAAAATTTCATAAGAATTGGGAAAATTTTTTTTTAAATGTGTAAAAGGTTTCAAAGGGGACCCCCTTTTGAATCGAAATTAACATGCAAAGCCCCATAGGGATTTAACAATGGCTCTATTGGAGAAAGAGCCGGAAAATGAATTTGAAAAATACTACGTCAGTAAAGTGTGCTTCAAACAATTTTCACGAAAAATTTTACTACAATAATATACTTTTTAAAGAGCATCTAATAAATAGTTTATGAATTTTAATCAAAATCGTTAAAGCCAATTTTGAGAAAATAAAAAACTTTACCTGCCCAATCTACCGTTGTTGGGCAAAGTTAAAAATATATAAGCTGCAATAATCTTATGCTTTGGTGAATTAGCCTGTGATTGTAAATCATATGATAATCTATACTATTTCCCTTTTAAATTAAAATGATTTTTCTTTAAATTCCCCATTTAAAATTATTTTCTAATAATTTATATTATTTCTAATTGAATCAATTTGGATCGTTGCCAATTGTCTATGAGTACAGGTTTCAGACGCCCCCCACTCCTTCCCCCCACTCTCGGAGGCCCTAGCCAGAAGGTGGCAGGCCATTGGCTATCTATCTCACTGTTGGCCTATGAGAAAAAAGTGCCTTATATTCGATAGGAAGGTCAAAGAGAGTTCAGTAGAGGGGGAGCTGTGATAAGTGAAGCACCTTCCGTGTTAAAAATTGCACCCTTCATTTGGGACATGGCGTCGCGTGGGGTAGACGTGTCTCAGTGTGGCTCCTGCAAACAATTCGCCTTTCTTCTAAACTTCAATGACATTTGAGGTAAATTTCATTTATCCACGTTCATTAATACTTGGTTTATTATTTTAAATATTAGAAATATAAATGCCTCCACAAAATTTATTATATATAGAAATAAACGTAATTGTGATTTTATAAAAATGTATTCAAATGAATCAGTGTAGGAATATAACAAAATATTTATATATGGAGGTGGTCCGAATCTTGATTCAAGACGATAATTTATTTTATTAACTTGATAAAATATTTTATGCCAAATAATAAAATTAATTGATTTGGCTCTCTCTGCTCTCTCTGCTTGACTCCCTTGCAAGGAGGTCCGTATGCAAGTCAGGACAAGTTTGATGCATGGCTTAATAGATAGGCAAACGTATATGAATTACAAATATAAGTAGCTATAGGCTAATACACCAAAGAATAGGAGTTGAATGCAGTTTATATCAATATCTTTTTTTACGCAAAGGCTGGCTTGTTTCTCATTATTTTTTCATTTACACATAACTATCTGCGTCACTTGTGTTTGGTGGGCATCTCAAGCAAATTTCGAACTTCTGGACTTCCTAGTTAGATATTTATTTTCTTTTATATGTAATGGTGGATGACTCAATCCTCAACTCAACCTTAGATTAAACTTTTTTATAAGATTTAAATCTCAATGTGATAAATTAGTGAAAAAGTCTACCTTCCCTGTCCGCTGTTGGAAGGGTTTCTCTCATTGATATTTAGTTTTTTTCAAATAAAAACCTCACATACAATACCTTTAACGGGCCCGCGTGTGGTGGCCTCTATCTTAATTAATGCCTCAACATTTCCTTCACTTTTTACTTCCTGCTATACAACATATATTCTAATTGTTAAAAAATTCGAACTCAAAATTATTAAGATTAAATTTTTCTATAAGATCTAAATAAAATTCAAAATATTGTGACAAATTAGCGAAAAAGCCTTGCCCGCTTTCGGTGGCCTCTCTCATTGATATTTTTTTTTTTTTTTTCATGAAACCTCACATACAATACCTATCACGGGCCCGCGTGTGGCGGCCACTTTCTTAATCAGTGCCTCAACATTTCCTTCACTTTTTACTTCCTCCTATACAAAATATAATCCTTAAAAATATTCGACCTCGTAATTTTGATAATTACCATCCTCCCTGAGCTTAATTTTTGCAATTATTTATGAGAAATTAAAAACACTAGGTCATAAGTTTCAATGATTTATTAAAAATTAACCTTTTCAACACTTTAATACACATGTGAGAAATCACTTCTGAAGATGACACAAGAGTGTTAAAAATTTTAATCTTTAATAAGTCATTGAAACTTATGACCTAGTGTTTTTAATTTTTCTTAATACTATGATTCAACTAAAGCCGGTTAATAATTTAAATATAATTGGACTGTGATTGCAATTTAATTTTTTTTTTTTTATTTCATTAAAATTGTTTGAAGCCCAGTTTACTCTTGTACTTTCTAGTAAAGGAAATTGAAATTGCTACGTTTATAAAAAAAAAAAGAAAATTTTAAGATTAAATATAATTATTTCGAATTATTTTTGTTTTCGTTTTCTCAGAACGCGGAGTCAGAATAAATTTTTACCGAAAGACAAAAATTGTAATTAATAGCGTTATGAAATACCCATAATATTTTATTAATAAAACAATAATAATAATAGGTTATTACGAACAGAGCAAATTACATACGTAACCCATTTCATTGATTTTTGTTATATATAACTGAAAAAAATATTTATTCGGATTCAAATTATTATTTTTTTTTTCAATAAATAATAATAATCTCATCTCAATCATAATTTATCATTCATTCTATTATATGTCGATCAAGTATCCTTGATATTAGATTGATTTATTAAATTAAATTGATATTTCGTTTTAATTGCAATAATAATCAATTTTCAATAGTAAGAGAGTTTTGAAAAATAAAAATAAATAAAAAGAGGTACTAGGTATATACGTATGCAACATAATAGAATCTGTTTAAACCATCTGCGTTTTTAAATGAAACTTTTTGAATTTGACATGGCTATAGAAAAAGAAAGTCATCGAAACGATTGAAAACATCAATAAATGATTGCATTTATGAGTGGCTTGTTTTTATGTAGTAGTAAGAGTAGGCTATAAGAGGGGGGGGTAGAGAGGATTTATTCTATACGTTATTATTTGTGTGTGAATGGATTCGACACTCTGAACAAGCGAATACACATTTGCTACCCACTCGGGAGTAGTATTGGACGAATTGATAATTTTCAAAGTTGACGCATTCGATGGCAGATGATTGCAACATGTGTTTGACTCGGTATGTCTATCTGTCTCTCTCTCTCTCTCTGTTTGCATTGTGTCTAAGCCAGATGTCGAATTCATTGCGTTTTCGATTTATAATTGATTAAAATTATTTCTAGAGTACTATCCGTCAAAGTGCTTATCTATTAACAATATTAAATCACATTTAATTATTTTTAAACATTATTGATTTGATAAGATGAATATAACAAGGGAGAATATATAATGAAATTATTATTCAATTATATTAATTATATACGCACTCATACAGTTATTAACAAATAAAGACTGGTGTGACTGGTCGCACAGCACACAACTTACCTTCGGTAATCGAAACATGGGAAAATATTTATATTTTGTACCATGGCAACCATTTCTCCTATCTTTCCTATGGAGTACAAGAGTAAAGTGGTCTTCAGAAGATTTCAACGGCAAAATGAGAATATACATTTTAAAGAGCATCTAAAAAATAGTTGATTTATGAATTAAAAAAAAATCGTTGAAGCGAATTTTGAGAAAATCGAAAAAAAAAACTGAAAAATTACATCAGTAAAATACTAGTACTCTTTGGCTAATTTTGTTCAAAAGCTTCCTGTCACGTCCCAGGGGGGTGCTTAACTTAAATATAAAATTTCAACCTCCTAGCTGTTTCTGTTCTTGAGATATTTTGTTCACAGACACACAGACAGATCATGTCGCGAAAACCACTTTTTTGGATTCAGGGGACCTCAAAACGTGTATATCAGTCAAATTCTCGACATCAAATCTTGACATGAATCCAATACTTTCTCTCTATATATATTAACATATATTGAGGTAAGAGAAAGTAAAAATTCATTGTTTTGATAATATTGCTTCATATGTTAGGCCTATATTAAAAGTTAAAAAAAATTTAATATCCAAATAATATTCATACATCGACAAGTTGTCCCTTTTTTATTGGAGGCCCTTCACTAGGTGTATTAGAATTTTTTGCTTCAATTCTATTCTAATATATTTTAAATATTCGAGCTTTTATTTAATTATGTTAGGCTCGATCGAAAAAAATTTTTCCAATAATTTTAAATTTTTTTCACTTGTAATAATAAATATTTATTTAGTATATGAAGTTTTTTGAGCCCAGCAATTATATAAATCAATATAACATTTACAATAGATCTTTCTAATTATCGTTCTATTTAGGCCTACATCCTTAAACACGCGGCCTGCCAATACATAGATTGCAGTCCGCCCGTGACGTTTTGTAAAATAAACATTGATTCTAATTAATACATAATATAATCATTTTAACAATTGTATTTTTTTAAATTTTTACTTTCTCGTACCTATATATGTAATATGTTTATAGAAAAAAAGTTTTGGATTCATGTCAAAAATTCGATGTCAAGATTTTGATGGATATACCCCTCGAGTTCAAAAAAGTGGTTTTTGCAACATGGTCTGTCTGTCTGTTTGTCTTTGAACAAAATATCTTAAGAACAAAAAGAGCTAGGAGGTTAAAATTTTATATTTAAGTCAGGCACCCCCCTGAGACGTGACACGAAGCTTTTGAACAAAATCAGCCAAAGAGTCCTAGAACTTTACTGATTTACTTTTTCAGTTTTTTCAATTTTCTCAAATTTCGCTCCCACAATTTGTTCGTTTAAAATACATAAATCAATTATTTTTTAGATGCTCTTTAAAATGTATATTCTCTTTTTGTCCTTGAAATATTTTAAAGCACTCTTTACTCTTGTATGTACTTCATAAGAAAGATAGGAGAAATGGTTGCCATGGTAACAAAATATAAATATTTTCCCCGTTTATAAATTTTACATCGGCTCAGAGGGAAGACACTTGCTTCTCGCGCCGGAATCCCGGGTTCGCTTCCCGTCCCAAGTGAGAAAAATTTATTTCATTTGATTTGACTACAAATCATTTGAAATAAATAGGGATGAGGTCTAAATGGCCTTAGTTGTCGAAAAAGACCTAAGAAAAAAAAATTTTTATATCAAGAATTGTAATATATCGGCGGAAACTAAATATATGTCGACACGAATCTGGTGTGACAAGCACAGAACACAACTTTCGATTACCGAAGCTAAGAGAATGTTGTGAGTTGTGCGACCAGTAACCACCAGATTTTTATTATTGCATCTTTTTTGCTGATTCCTCGTTTTCATAATTTATATAATTAGGCAATAAAAAAAATTTGAATAATAATTTTAAATTAAAAAGAATATTTCGAACCTTATTATTTCATAGTAGAGATTTTTCTCACGAATTCACACATTTTACTTTATTGTTATAGGCTCTAGTGCTATAGTGCTTTTATTAATCCATCTTATTAGATGAAAAGTCAGTTCCCCTTTTATACTTGAAATAATAATTGCTTTACTATTAATTAGCAACTCTCGGATGTAGAATTACTAATTAGATATGATTAAATAGCTGCTGAAAGGGAATAAACAGACTGACTAATATCTCTTTTAATTCTATATATTGAATATTATATTCAATAAAATTACAAGCCAGCCAACCTGTAGATGTTTTTTTTTTTTTTTTTTTCAATTTAAATTCTCTTAGACTGTCAACCCCAAAGTTTTCCCAAAAGATTACATTTAGCCTTTTCAACTTAGATGATGGGAGAGAAAAAGAGAGTGAAATCTTTCAAGCTTTTTTTACATGTTAAAAAAATTAAGTCCATCAAATCAAGATCAAAATAACATATTGAGGTTGAGTGAGTAGATTCGGGTTTTATTTTTATTTTTTTTTATAAATTTATTTATCTTTCAAAATAAAATTCCTCTTTAAAATGTTTGACATTTTAATGATTAAAAGAAAAAAAATATTTTTTTTTCTTTTGGAGAATTTAGGCTATATAAAATTTCATTCTGCATGGACATGTTCTTTGTTAAGATGAAAGCGTGAAAATATGAGATGAGAATTCGATGTCACGTTCAAGTGCTAATATAAGTTCTGGATATGATGATAATTTGGTTTGATTACTTAATTTAAAGAAAGTATGTTTTAATTATAATATTAAATATCATTTATGGGGTCCATTTCTCTTTTATGAATATGGATTCACATGCGGGACCGTCGAGAGCTTATACTTATTTAGTATTTTGTGATCTATCTCCTTCCAATTTTGTATTTTAATAAGGTTATTAAGTACCATTATTAACCAGTCATACCAGATTTTTGGGACATGAATTTTTTTTAAATTTGTTCTCAAAATAATCCTTATTTATTTTAGTTTAAGGGGACATGGGAGCGAAGTGGTTACGCATATTTTTCCAGATAAGATGGCGTATGTGTCATAAAAAGTATGCCCAAAAAATCAAGTAATTCAAAAATTTTCCAAGAGATGTCAGAATGGTAGCTAATAATATTTAATGCATTTGGTTGATTTTCATTGATCTTTTAACAATAAATACTTTATAAATGTTATTATATATTATGTATCTTTTATAAAAAGCATAAAAATATATAAATATAGGCCAGATATAGGCTAATACTATATAGGCTGTTAGTCTAGCCTGACATCTATTGCAAGAATGCTGAACTAATTTGACAGTTGGTTGTTAAATAAATCATCTAAGTTTATTTTAAAAATTTCTTAATTAATATGTGATTAATTATAACAATAAATTCATTTTTAAATTTAAAAAAAATTAAAGATTATTGGGACAGATTGTTTTTTTGTATTTGCTTGATAACAAAAAAATTAATTACGATAATTTTTTAATAAGTCATTAAAAAAATTATAGGTCGATGTCCCAATAATCTCTTATGAACTTAATTAATTAAAAAAAACCGCAATGAAAAATTCCTTATAATAGTCTAGTTTTTTTTTAAAGTACGTTAAGACGTCGCTCCTGAACCCTCTTAATATAAAAAAATTTCTCAAATTAATTAGTAGCTAATATATTTAATCGCTCGGAACAGAAAATGAACCCCCGGAATTGCAACTATATATATATATATATACTTTTACAAAAGTATATATTTTTTTATTCATTCACAAATCCCGATAATTTATTAATTGATACATCATTTATTCAGGTGATAAAATTCTTTAACTTAATCCACTTAGCAGTGATACTTTGTATGTTAGATTTCTTTTTTTACGACCCTTGAAAAAAAATAAAATAAAATAAATACGTATACTTTTATATGTATTTAATTTATTATGAGAAAAGATGGAATTTTCTTTCATACAAAGTGTTTAGATTATCAAAATTGTGTGATGAAATTTATCCCTCTCCCCAACTTCCCTTCTCTCTAATTAGAAAGAGTTATATAGCAGTAGGGAATGTCACAAATGGGACTAACAACACGATCACCTATATTAAAATGAATCTAATTTACATAATTTGATATATAAAAGCCTCATATAACATGAATAACTTAATAATTTGTAAAAAAAAAATCTAATTCTATTTTTATATATTCATAATAATAATGTGAAAATGATCAAGCATCTTCTCATATCCTAGCTGAGATCAAAAGAATGAATGAGAGGAGGGAGGTGGAGGGGGAGGGGGGTATAATCCATTTTAATGAGTTAAAAAAAAAAAAAAAAAGAGAATAAATTGTTTGAAATAAGAATTTTTCAATATATTTTTTTTATATTAATTGAGCCATTAGAGGTAGTTTTTTATACTAGATATATTTTGATATTGAATTTATATTAGAATTCCAGAAATATTTTCACGCTTGATATTTTTTTGGTATTATTATTTATTGATTTTTTTTTTAAGCTTTGAATTTAATTGATTTTTTTTTTATTAGAATATACACGTATGAAATTTAAAGAATTACTTGAATTTTTTTTTTATTGATATCATCGTACTTTTTGTGCATACATCTAATAATATTTGATGAATTTATCTAAAGGTTAAAAAAAATATCAAGTTATAGATCCGTCAATGAGTTTAACTTTACACCTGTAATTATACATAGTCTATATAGGCCTATTCATGTAGTTTTTGAATAACTATATAGCGAAAAAATATAAATAGTTCTGTATTTTGAATAATTATGTATATATAAGTGAAAAAAGTAAAAAAAAGAAGCTCTTTATATCATCATAGTTACCTCTAAATTATTTTCTAAATCAACGGTGGGAAAAAATTCATACAAATTAATTATTAAATAAATATGTCTCTATAATCGAATGGAGCAAGGTCGTCTAATTTACAGGAAGGTGAAGAAAATAGACTTTATTCAGCCCAAAATTATTTATTTCCTGTCATAGGACTTAAAGCCTATTTTTTTCCCCTTCCTGTAAATATGCCTCGAATGATATATAGGGATCGTGCGTGAAACATAGAGGCAGCACTATAGCCTAAGTAAGCGCTGTCTAGTGTTCTTTTGACAAACTTTGTGGAATGTAAACATTCATTGCAAACAACATAAAATATTTTAAAAAATGGAAAAAATAATAAAATACTGATTTCAACTAGTTGTCAGTAATATTATACGCGGCCACAATGATGAAAAAGAGAAAAAAAAATATTCAACTCAAATCATGTCTATGCGGTAGTTGAAAAAAACAAATTCTTTTGAAAGTGTCATAAGCGTCAAAGTCACATTTAAATCCAAATCATTCGTTTTATATTCAAGTTCTCATCAACTATCTCATCAATATGAGGAAATAATGAATTTGGAACTTTAGATAAAATTTTAAAGTTCTTAATTCGTTCAATATGTATCCTTACAGAAGCAATGTTGCAGGTTATGTTTCATCTACTTCTTCTGGGGTGAATTGGTCTTTGTGACCAAAAAGAGGATTTATTAGTACTTATTAGTTGATTATTTATTAGTACTAGCAGCTTTTAGTAATTCACGAATTTTTAATAGCCGGATACCTCACAAGGATTGTATATTTTTTAAAAATATTTTTGCTTCCAGGAAAAATCGAGGGAATATAAGACGGATGTTCCGATTTGTCGTTGTTTATAAAATGAGTATTCCTACAAATTCTCGAATTTTGATTTGGTACCCAGTCTTTTGGGTTTT
>JAKCPI010026345.1:0-22700 GCA_023213315.1 Euborellia annulipes | reverse complement strand
TCACAATTAGAATAGCGACAAGTTTTGCAGCCAGTGAACACGTTTTGTACCCCCGTGGCCAGGGTCACACTGTAGCAGTTGATGTACAGAATCACAGCTGGAAAATAAGAAACAAGTCTATTAGATCTTTTGAATTTATTCTGGCAAGATCATATTTTCAGTTATAGGGATGACGAATCGAGGAAATCAAATATCCATCATCCAAGCTTTTTTAAATAGAATTATATTTAAGGAAAATTGATATTTGTTTAAACTTCAAGTTTTCCTTTGATTACTCATTTTATTTATAAAATGATGCCAGAAAAAAAGACAAACTTTTTTTTTTCCAACCAATTAATTCATTATTCTAAATTCTAACAAATGAATGGAAAATATTTTCTCTCTTGCAGTCACTCTAAATATATTTCGGTCGGCAAACTAAATAAAATATATACAACATTTAGTACAGTGTAATTAATTAGAGTTCAAGTTCACTTGAGGAGAAAAATGATTCTTAAAAAATTGTTTAGAATTCCGGCATGTCACAGGTATTTTTGACAAAACATATATATGTTGATAATTAAAGGAGCGTGTCAAACATATTTAGTCAAAAATACAATAATAGAATCTAAACAACAATGCCCAACAGGGAAAATAAAAAAAAACAACAATGATCGGGACGTCATTTGCAATCTAATGAGCGCAGACATCACACCGCTTTTTAGATAATAAAATCAATAATTAAATTTGTTCCAATTGGCTGTGAGCAAAATAAAAAAGAAATTCGTTTGTTAGCTTTTTATGAGTGTTTCAAAATCCCGTGGTATTTATTCTTCTTGTGAGTAAAACAATAAAGGAAAAAAAATATTTTCAGGGGGAGAATTTCTCTTGTTCACGGAAAGATAAGAGAAATGGTTGCCATGATAACAATATAAATATTTATAAATTTTACATCTTGAATTCTAATATATCGGCGGAAACTAGTAAATATACCTTCTATATAGATAAGAGAAAGTAAAAATATTAATTTTGTCTGAAAATCACAGACCAAAAAATCTGGTATGACTGTTCGCACAGCACCGATCTTTCTCTTATCTTCGGTAATTGAAAGTTGTATTCTGTGCTTGTCACACCAGATTTTTTGGTCTGTGATTTTCCGACAAAATTAATATTTTTACTTTCTTTTACCTATCTTTTTATTCTCAACTTACCGTATACTTATTAAGAGAATTTTTAATTATAGACCACATTTTTGTATTAAATATTTATTAAAAATATATAAATACTATACAACGTTTCGACTGCTTATTTTGCAGCCGTTATCAAGTACTATGCACTTGCTCCGACTCAAGTGAACTAACTGTCATGTCCGTTACTTGCCTTTTTATATAGAGCGACGTCAGCGCCATCTGTTGGCATTTCTGTGAAGTTGGATTCAAATTTTCCCGCTATTTTCACACATTTCTATGAAGTTAGTCACAAAATATAGCGGGAAAATTTGAATCTAACTTCACAGAAATGCCAACAGATGGCGCTGACGTCGCTATATATATAAAAGGCAAGTAACGGACATGACAGTTAGTTCACTTGAGTCGGAGCAAGTGCACAGTACTTGATAACGGCTGCAGAATACGCAGTCGAAACGTTGTATAGTATTTATATATTTTTAATAAATATTTAATACAAAAATGTGGTCTATGATTAAATATTCCCCTAATAATAATATTTAAAACCACAAAAGTTTTAATAAACATTACCGTATACTATTAATAATTCGTTTAAATATTATTTTTAACAAAATTTGAAACCAGTAGGCGATTGGCCAAAAAGTATCTCCTAATTGGACGGTTTGAACAATACAACCCCCCCCCTACCCTCGTCCCGAACAATGTTATATTATTAATCTTTAAAAGTCAAGAGGCTTCTTTTCACGATCAGAAAATTGGTTTGTTTACAAAATATCGATACGATATAGCCAACAAAATTAATTTATAAAAAAAAAAAATGTCTTTCATTCAAAAAAAAAAAAAAAAAAAGAATCTCTTTAACAGGTGTCTTGTTTTGACTCATTGATGATGATGTTTTCGAAGCATGAATGAATATCGTAAGGGGCCGTACATTTCTGTTTGTTTATACTGTATATTAAATAACATGCGTCATCATCTCTCTCTCAGGTTGTTTACCGGAAGTGCTTTGCGATAATGACCATTTCTCTTATAGCTAATCTGTCAACACATATGAGAAGAAAATAAAAAAAAAAGTGCTTTGTTTTTTGACCCAATTGGCATTTCTATAGGAAACTCATGACTGGTCAAGTAATTTCAAGACGGTAAGAAAATATTATCTGGACCAATAAAATTGAGACTCGTGGAGGGAGGGGGGAGGTCACGTCATAATCACAGATAATCTTGCCTTCGGTAATCGAAAGTTGTGTTCTGTGATTGTCACACCAGATTTTTCGTGTTGACATTTGTTTAGTTTCCGCCGATATATTAGAATTCAAGATGTAAAATTTATAAACCAGGGGTCATTTGGTATCCAATTTTGGCTTAAATAATATCATCAGACTGCCTGGGGTCGGAACCCGCGACTTTTGGTATACGAGGTTAGCACGCTAGCCCCTACACCAAGACCCGAGGGCTTTCTTCTTAATTATGAAAATCAAATTATTATTATTCCATTCCATTCCAGTGCTTGCTTGAGAATTTGTTTAAGTTCATGGCATACACAAATGAAAAGAATAGGTCTACATAAATATTTCTCTATACATTTCCCATGGGAGAAATCGTTACTTTAAGAATTAATAGCTCAAAAAGTTATGGAAATTTCGGGATGAAAATAATTTTCCTGTAATCCCGAGAAGGTCCTTTTTATGCATATAACATTTCATTTCAAAATTCCAACGGGAAGTTGCCTAAATAGAGCGTGACAGACGGACATTAGCGAATTATATATATACTAGCCGCGCCGCCGCCTTCGGCGGGCTCCGCGTCTAGCCAGGGGGGCTTCGCCCCCCTGGGACCCCCAGCCAGCTGGCTCGGCCCGCCTGCGGCGGACCCTCGCCTTTCTTAATTATGAGAAACGGGCTGGAGCGTCTGAACAGGGGGGCTACGCCCCCCGACCCCCCCACCAGCTGGCTCGGGCCCGCCTGCGGCGGACCCTCGCCTTTCTTAATTATGAGAAACGGGCTGGCAGGCTAGACAGGGGGCTATGCCCCCTGGGACCCCCATATCAGCTGGCTCGCCGCCTGCGGCGGACCCTCGCCTTTTCTTAATTATGAAAAGAAAATCTCTTAATACTAACAACTAAGTATTCCAGTCCAGTGCCTGCTTGAGGATTTGTTTACATTCAAAGAATACACAACTGCAAAGAATACTTCAATATTTCTCTATACATTTCCTATGGGAGAAATCGTAACTTTAGCAATTAATAACTCAAAAAGTTATAGGAATTTCGGAACCCGGAGTATTTTTCCGGGACTCTCCATAACGTCCTTTATAAGACTGCAAAATTTCGTTTCAAAATTCCAACGGGAAGTTGGTCAAACAGAGCGTGACAGACGGACGGACAGACGGACGGACAGACGGACAGACGGACACACCGCAATTATTATATATAGATAGATGGGAAAATATTTATATTTTATTGTCATGGCAACCATTTCTCCTATCTTTCCTATGAAGTACAGTGAGGGACAATATTAAGTCTCACCCCAGCGTTTTCGACTTGTGATTATTTAATTGTTTTTGTAAAAGAAATTATTGGAAATTTTCTGACGTTAAAAGTTTCCATTAAAAAATATATAATATTTTTTTTAAAAACAATGAAATAATTACAAGTAGAAAACGCATGAGTGGAACTTAATATTGTCCCTCGCTGTACCTAGTCAGGTGGTTAACTTAAATTTAAAATTTCAATCTCGTAGCTCTTTTCGTTCCCCGATATTTTTTGTTCGAATACAGGTGTAATCCACTATTATGAGTCTTAAACCGTGTATTTCCACCAAAAATATATAATTTGTATAATCCTTTTTATTCTCTAAATTTACACACTTATATAATTAAGAGAAAGTAAAAATATAAAATTCCCCAGCAACAAATTGGCGATGTTTCAACGCAATAATCTGTAAAATTTATGAGATTCTTTTTGAACCGCGTAAAAAAATTCCTTAATGGCCTTTCAAGCTTGTTTTAAATCAAATAATAAACCATTTCATGTCCCTTATCAATAGATAACCATATAAGCAAATCTTTATTACGGTTGCCTAACTGACAGGCGGCGCGCATTAAAATTATCTTCTTTTTTTTTTAATTTGTCCTTTGACTGGCATATTTAATTTAATTTATGATTTGACCAAATTTGTCACTAAAATAATAATCCGACAATATTTGTACTTGTTGAAAATGATGTACTCACCGATGGCAATAACCGCAACCATCTTGACAACTTCAGGAGGCACTTCGCAGTCAGTAACGAAGGCCTCAACGGCATACTTGGCGAAACTCAGGCAGATGATGGCCAGTTGAGAGGGTTTAAGTACTAAAGTACTCACCCAGCTAAAAAGGAACGCGGGCAAAGGCCCGAATGCGTCCATAAAATAGGCATACTCTGCCCCGGACGAAGTGTTCATCGTCCCTAATTCTGCATACGCTAATGCGCCTGAAACAATAAGAAAAAAATATATATTGTTAGTTGAAAATAGCCATTTTAATCTCTTATAAATAACACTTACAGCTTTGCTAGATATATATCTCTATGATTTAGTTAAGGGGGTTCAGGAGGGACGTCTAAACTAGGGTTTGGACACCGGTGGAAACCGAAACCGGTATACCGGTTTTTTGGCTAATTTTCAAAAAACCGAGAAACCGAGTTTTTCCCGAAAAACCGAATTCCGGTTTTTTTTTTTTAATTTTTTCTTCATTAATACTTGTATTCAAATTTAGCCCGTGATCCATGGCTCAGAGAGAAGATATTACAATAGCTTCTAGTAGCTTGGGGTTTCGGGTTCGCTTCCCGTTCCAAGCGAGAAAAATTTATTTCATTTGAATTGGCTATCAATCATTTGAAATAAATAGAGATGGGGTTTAAATGGCCTTAGATGCCGAAAAAGACCTTGGACAAATTAAAAAAAAATTATAGATTATTTATATTTTTTTCTCCTTTTTTCTAGTACTTAAATAATCTATAGATCTTTATCTTTAGTAAAAGGCGAAAGATATATTCGTGTTTGAAGGGAGCCCAGAGTGCTATCTAAAAAAAGAACGTCTTGATAAAAATGAATTTAAAAGTTATTTAAATGGTCGAGATATCATAAATTTGGTTAAGTACTGCAAAGCTGCATGGACATATAGGTACTGGCTAATATCAGAGTACAATAGTGAGTGATTGCCGATGATGTAATCCATCCTTATACGTGTATATTAAGATTAATTTTTAATTATTAACTAATGATCTTGTACTTTTGATATCTGAGCAACTCCTCCAGACGGTCAAGATGACCATGGATCTGTCTAAAATTTTTTAACAAATTTTGTAAAAAAAAAAAAACGCATATAAAATATGCATGTAAATGTCTATTTTTAATAAAGACGATTTATTATTATTATTATTATATTATTATAGATCTTTATAATAATAGCGGAGTGTCGGTCTATCCGTCCGTCTGTCTCGCTCTGTTTGGCCAACTTTCCGTTGGAATTTTGAAACCGAAATTTTGCAGTCTTATAGAGGGAGTTATGGAGAGTGCAGAAAAAATACTCGGGTCCCGAAATTCCTACAATTTTTTGAGTTATTAATTCATAAAGTTACGATTTCTCCCATAGGAAATGTATAGAGAAATTTATGTATTTTTTGTATTCTATGAATGTAAACAAATCCTCAAGCAGGCACTGGATCAGAATAGTAGTAATAATAATTTTTTTTGGGCTCGGATCCCAGGCAGTCCGGTGATTTTATTTAAGCCATTTGGAGTGGCAGGCAGGGGCGCGGTTATTAAAAAATAATTCTATAAAATTTTGCTTTGAGTATTTTTTTATTTTTTTTTCCCTTGATTTACATTTGAAAAAAAAACCGGTTTAAAACCGGTTTACCGGTTTTCCGCTTTGTGAAAAACCGAAAAACCGGTTTTCAAAATTTTCCGGTTTTTTCCAAACCCTAGTCTAAACGTACTTAAAAAAAAAAACTAGACTATTATAAGAAATTTTTCAATGCGGTTTTTTTTTAAATGAATTAAATTCATTATTGGGACATCGAGCTATAATTTTTTTAATGACTAATTAAAAAATATGGTAATTAATTTTTTTGTTATCAAGCAAATACAAAAAAACAATCTGTCCCAATAATCTTTAATTTTTTTTTTCATTTAAAAATGAATTTATTGTTATTATTAATCACATATTAATTAAGAAATTTTTAAAATAAGCTTAGATGATTTATTTATCAAAATCAACTGTCAAATTAGTTCAGCATTCTTGCAATAGATGGCAGGCTAGTCTAACAGCTGATCCCCTTTTAGCCTATATTTATATATTTTTATCCTTTTATAAAAGATACAGAATATATAATAACATTTATAAAGTATTTATTGTTAAAAGATCAATGAAAATCAACCAAATGCATTAAATATTATTAGCTACCATTCTGACATCTCTTGGCAAATTTTTGAATTACTTGATATATGGGCATACTTTTTATGACACACAACGCCATCTTATCGGGAAAAACATGCGTAACACCTTAAGTCCGAATAGAATCGAAATGTTTTTTTGAATACTAATATCTAATCTTTATATATATAATTCTTCTGTACGTGGGTATTTGACTGAACTCCTCCTAAACGACTCAACCGATTGTTTACTGAAGCTTCAATTTCAAATTTTAAATAAAAAAAATAAAAAATGAATGAAGCCAATTTGGAGTGGAGCGTGCAGCGCAGTAGACCTCCAACTCATTAAAAGAGAATCTTGTTTTTAATTATCGACCTAATGGGCACATCTCCAAAGTTTTACTCTGATTATCAACAAATATCGTTTTCAAAAAAAAAAAACAAAAAAAAAAAATAGTAAGGATATTAAACTTTTTGGTGAAATAAATTTTTGGTTATTGTTATTCGGACATTAGGGTAAAGTAAAAGCTAATTTTTTAATATGTTACTAATCACTATCACATACGTGTAAAATACCTTTTTGAAGCAGATCTGACGAAGAGTTATCGTGTAATTAATTATTTAAAAAATTGAAATTTAACATGTAGCCTATGAGGAAGTCGACGAAACGCACACATGTCGAATTAAAATAATTACATTTTTTCAATTAACTTCCATAGAATACGTTAAAAATAAAATCAAAAGTTTCTGACTTTTAAAAATATTTTAACAAGAAAGACAAAAATTCACAAAAATGTCAGTCCACCATACTTACAAATAAGTAAGTTAAGTGACTCAGGCCAATGTGGCAACGTCACATAGAATAAAACGCGTTTCACTCTTTCACAGATATTTTTTGAATTGACGATATTTTTCTCGCAAATCGTCCGCCCATTGTGTCTAATCTGATTTGCATTACTCATTGTATTATTATAATTTCATTGCCAACCCTCCGCCAGGGATTAACAATTATATCATGATTTACCAAGGGGTCGTCCTAACTAACATATTCCATTCACCTTTTTTTTTTTTTTTTTTTTTTTTTTCTTCTCTTCTTTCATTTTTTTCTAAAAAAAGAAGTCTAGAGGTTTTTTTTTTATAAATTTTTTTCTCTTAAAAGAAGAAGACCAACTATAGACAGCACCAACCAAAAGCCATCATGGATTGGAGGTTCAGGATGAACTTGAAGCCATGGTCTCTCAATGAAACCATCTACACCAGTATACTTTTATGTAAACGTTGTAGCAACTCTAATTTATAAATAAGGCTTATTTAAATTTAAATAGTAAAATTATAAATGAAATACAACAGCACGATCAACATAAACAGCTGTTAAATGCAATGTTTCCAGATCTATATTATGTGAAAATTTATCATTTATTTATTATTTTTAGTAATTAAATTATTAACTTAATCCAATGATATGTCACGGCTAAATTATAATAATTAATTTATGCATTCAAATTTTTAATTTTATTAAAAAAAAGAATTTAGATTCTATTTTGACTTACGGGGTACTGTCCGAACAACCTTAAACAATTCCTGACTGACTTTATTCAAATTAGAAAATATTCTTTTTTTTTTGTACGTATTTATACAACAAAATTCTTTGATAACAAGTAGCCTAAATGAATTCAATGCGCAGTTCCGTTGTTGTTGTTGCTCTTTGAACAAAATTTCTTCTTAACTATTTCAGAACAACTTTTTTGGCTTGCTCTAAATAAAATTTAAAAATAGCTTTTATTTTTCTTAAAGAGACTCTTTGAAATTTTCATTTCAGATTGAACCACAAATTTTATTAATACAGTCTGGCTTTTATGTTTATTTTTAAACCCACGTATTTATGTAATTTCAACTTGGGCAGCAATCTTTTTAAAATATCTCTGATCATATGAATTTACTCCTTTCCTTAATCATGTGCTCTCTATAACGTCCTCTAAAAAAATATTTCACATTTCATTTCAAAATTACAACAAGAAGTTGGGCTAATAGAAAGAACGTGAAAGACAACAGACAGACTGACACTGAAATAACAAAATGACATTTTAATAATTGAGTTGATCGTTCTGGCTACTTTTGACGAGCATTCATTCAATATTTCGAAATTTTTAAAGTGGAACTTTTATTTGATGGCCTCAAAATTTTTCGCTCCTCTATCAGCATGTCGCGTTACAAGCCGTGACGTGAAAGACCGTGACGCTACAAGACATGACGTCACAAGCCGTGACGACAAAAATACGAAAGTTGAAATTTAATATATATGACGAATTATAGAAAAATAATAGTGAGATTTAATTATTCAATTTTTTAAATTGATAAAATATAATTTTTAAAATAATTTAAAATGATTCAAATACTAAATAAATATTGTTCTCAGTTTTTAACATGCGTCTATTGATTTCCCATTTTCCAATTATTAAGTTAAGATTAAAAACGCGATTTTAATACCCTTAATTGAATCATTTTCTCAAAATTTTCATTTAAACGCCCTACGATCCGAAAAAAAATTTTAAATTATTTCCAGGGAGGTAGGGAGGGACATTGAGCTGAGAAGCGAGTCGACCGCCTACGTCACGGCTACCTCACGTCCGCCATCTTGGTGCGCACAAAACATTGAAATATGCATTGAACGCAATATAAAATTATATATAGTTTTAATTAAGATTTTCAATATTATACTGCCCCCTAAATAAATAAACGAATAAATGGACTATTTAAAATTATAGTTTCTTTATTTTTTTAGGTTTTAGTCCACAAAAAAATTAAAATCAGAAAAAAGTAAATATTCTTAAGAGCGCAAAATTTCCTAATTAAGTGATATAAGCTATTTGAGATGTTTTTTTACTTATAAAAAGTGAATAATAATCTCTCAAAAATAGCAATTTTAAATAAATTACAAATAATAATTCATATTATACGGTGTCATTTATCATTGCTAATGAGTTAAGGTGCGCGTTTCGAGGTACTGAGTTTGAGAGATTGCGGCCACAATTTTGAAACTATCAAACTCAATTTTTTTTTTTTTTTAATTAAAGCTTTTTAAAATATCTACAACTTTTAGAAGCTCTTTTTTTTATTTTCAAGATTCAAGATTTTTTTAGATTAATCACATTAAATAAAATATAAGCGCACCTTAAATAAAATTTGAATATGGGAAATTGAAATATTCAGCAATAAGTTGGATAATATAATAAACTGTTCAAATTTTATAAAATTTAGACAGTAACTTAATGACCATATCATTGGCCTTGGAAAAAATAAATATAACAAGATTTTCAGCCGAAACAGAAACTTGTATTTCATATACAAAAATTGGCCGAAACTTCGGTCGGTTCCTAATATTAAATATATATATTTTATTTTTATCTAAATTTGTATTGTATCATACTGATGATGGGAACAAACGTCCTCGAAGTTTCTGTAATTAAATAATTTAATAAAATATAAATTCCAGTAGAAGACAGTCGTTTAATTGCTTTTAAAATTTCTATATATTTTTTTCTTTAATAATTCCTCACACTTATCAGCAAACTTACATGCCGCCAGAAATGTTTAGGATAATGGGAAAAAAATAGATTGTCAATTAACAATTTTATAAAAATGTTTTTTAATTCGCTTTTATTTTACATAAGAAGAAGGAATTGTCTCAATGCTTCTTAATAAGAAAATTCAATTTCAAAATGCTCAGTGGCTCTAAAAATGACAATCAAATGTTTTTTGGATCTCCTAAAAAATAAACAAAAATGGAGTTAGCCACTTTGCTAATTAGAACGTTGATATAATGTATAGGTACTTACAAGTGAAAAGTTATTTTCCTTGAAATCTCCTCTATTTTTTGCATTTTACTTTTGCCTGGTTCATCGCTACGATTGGAACAACCATATTTCGAACAATTTGCTTCCTTTTGAAAAAAAAATCCTTTATATGAGATAAAACTAAATAGAAATAAATAAATAATGATAAAAAACTACTTATTTGGTAGTAAAAAAATAAAAAAATAAAAGTTTTAACCTCAAAGAGAGTTGTCAATAAATTTTAAAATAATGATAAAAATATTAATTATTTAACTTCGATATAAGATGAATAAGGCCAAAATAATCATAAAAACATACCTTATATATTATATGATAAATAGTTGCCACTATTAATTATTTTTTCATTAATTATTCGCTTGTTAATTCTTATACTTTTTACACAGGTTCCAATGGACAGGTTTAATGTTTTGTGCGCAGCAAGATGGCGGATAAGCTTCCTCACCCTCCCACTTCGGTAGACTATTACCTCGCCTATGTTCGCAGCTTATTGTCCCTCCCTACCTCCCTGATTATTTCAAAAATAATATTTTATTAATTTAAAAATTGAATTATTAAATCTCACAATTATTTTTTTTATAATTCGTCATATATATTAAATTTTAAATTTCCAATTTTTGTCGTCACGGCTTGTAAAGCGACATGTTGATAGAAGGGCGAAAAAATTTGACCCCATCAAATAAAAGTTTCACTTTAAAAAATTGTAGTAGAAATGGAAATAAAAATATTTTTCGCACCCGTTCGATGTTTGCTAAAAATCATTTCGTTCTCGATCTCTGTTTAAATAAGCAAAAACATTATTCCGGAAATTGGAATCACGTTATCTTTGTATTGCACAAAAAAGACGATGAGGAGTTTCTTGTAAAATTCATAAATAATATCTTTTACGTCTCGATTATCAGAAGAAAGAATGAGAAATGTTATTTGCATATGATAAACAGGCCTCTTGAGGCGCCGGGTTCGACAAACTTAATGAATTCTTAGACCTTGCCTTGCGACAAATGATCAATTCTTATGACAAAATTCTTTGCCAAAAGTTAATTATAAAATTTACGTGATTTAGTGTGTGTGTTCGTTCCTAAGTGCGGATTATAGTCTAATATTGAAATTGCACCAAAGTTTGTATTTCTCTTTATATTTAGCCACCAGTGATGTCATGAGAATCCGCGTGACTGGATAGACAGACAAGGGGTCCATCACGTAGCCTCCGTCTCTATTTTTGCTCTGCGTGATTCAATCCTGGAAGCGTGGATTGATTATTTGATTTTATATCAACTGGAGAGGATCAAATGCCTACTTGATTGTGATGCTGTGATGCTAAAGGGGATCAGAGTTCATTCATGGGAATAAACAAATAATCACGATGAATGAGATTTTAATCATTTAGGCTATGATTTATTTATTATTGCCAGTTCAATTTAAAAAATCCTGGTGTGACTGGCGCACAGCACACAACTTTCTCTTACCCTTCGGTAAGAGAAAGTTGTGCACCGTGCTGGTCACACCAGATTTTTTGTGTCGAGATATATTTAGTTTCCGATAGCACCTTAGTTTCAAACTTGCATTTTAAATGTTGACTGCTTCAAATAAACTATGGTTATTTTTCAAAATTTTAATCTCATATTTGGACATTTTATACACAATAGAGAATCGTAAATAAATACAAAATTTCATAAGAATTGAAAAAAAATTTTAAATGCGTAAAAAGTTCCAAAGGGGACCCCTTTTGAATCGAAATTAACATACAAATCCCTATAGGAAATTAACATTGTTCCTATGCGAAGATGAGGTGGAAAGGGAATTTAAAAAAGAGTAGAGAGAGACGATAATGTTTGCAAGTGAAGAGAGAGAGAGAGAGAGATATGTTTTTCTATGAAACAATTAAAGACAGAAATAAAATAAGCCCCCGAGTTTGGCGTAGTAGGTAGCGTGCCTACCTCCTATACCAAACGTCGCAGGTCCAGGACAGTCCGATGATTTTATTTAAGCCATTTGGATACCAGATGGCTTAAATAGAAATGCCTGAATCCACAATATATATAAATTAATCACAACGGTTATCGTCTAAAGTCTTAAATGGCCTAAGTTGCCGAAAAGACTGTGTGAATGTGTGTGTGAGTGTGAGTGTGAATGAGAAAAAAGTGTGTGTTTTTTATTAAAAAAAAATAAAATTAAAAAATCTGGTGTGACTGGCAGCGCAGAGAACACACAACTTTCGATTACCGAAGGTAAGAGAAAGTTGTATGTTCTATGCGCTACAACATATGCACAGCAATATAGCTCCTTCGCACCTAAACACCGTAAATGGAGTACAAAAATAAAATTCTGCGAATTATAGCCAATCCACAGCCGGGAATAAATAATTATATTATTAGAGTAGCCATGGAAATGGAATCGCTAACAGACTATATGGAAGAATTGAAACAGAAATTTAAAGTCAAACTACAGGATCATCCAAAAAAATTTCTAAAGGAAATAATAAACATTGTGTGATAAAAAAATTTTTCTTTTTTCACATTTTACTTTTTATAATTTTTATAAATATCTTTTTAAAAAATTTTCAAATTGGTGAAGGTTTTGAAAGTTTTCCTTCCCAAAAAATTTGTCAGAAAAAAAATCCACGTATGCAATGTACAAACCGAAATTAATAATAAAAGATGTTTAATTAATTAATGATGGTTTAAATAAAATCTTCGGACCGCTTGGGATCTGAACCCTCGACCCTTGGTATATAAGGCAGGCACGCTACCAACTAGGGCTGGACGGTAATGGATTTTCATTACCGACCTCGATAATGAAAAAAAAACCGGTTTTTCTCGAAAGTCGGTAAAAATTTTTTACCGCCCGCGGAACCAAAGTTTGCCGCCGCGGAACATTTTTTTTTTGCGGAACCAAAATTTTTCCCAGGCCGAAAAAAATATTTTACCTTTTTTTTAGAGAGCCAATTTTTTGCCGAAACATTTTTTTTCCCCGCGGAACCAAAATTTTTCCCCGGCCGGAAAAATATTTTACCTTTTTTTTAGAGAGCCAATTTTTGCCGAAACATTGCCAATTTTTTGCCGAAACATTTTTTTCCCCCGCGGAACCAAAATTTTTCCCCGGCCGGAAAAATATTTTACCTTTTTTTTAGAGAGCCAATTTTTGTTCCTCCCGCGGAACCAAAATTTTTCCCAGGACGAAAAATATTTTGCCTTTTTTTTAGAGAGCCAATTTTTTGCCGAAACATTTTTTTTTTTCCCCGCGGAACCAAATTTTTTTCCCCGGCCGGAAAAATATTTTACCTTTTTTTTAGAGAGCCAATTTTTGTTCCTCCCGCGGAACCAAAATTTTTCCCAGGACGAAAAAATATTTTGCCTTTTTTTTTAGAGAGCCAATTTTTTGCCGAAACATTTTTTTTTTCCTCGCGGAACCAAAATTTTTTACCGCCCGAAAAAATAGGTTTTTACCGACTTTCGAAAAAAAAACCGGTTTTTATCGAATTAGAGGTTCGTTACCGCGTTTTCGGTAAAAAATTTTACCGGTTTTTACCGGTAAACCGGTTTACCGTCCAGCCTACTACCAACTACACCAAGCCCGAGGGTATGTTTTTTTTTTTTTATTCAAATGTACCGTACTGTCGGAAACTAAATATATGTCGACACAAAAAATCTGGTGTGACAAGCACAGAACACAACTTTTGATTACCAAAGTTATGTGCTGTGCGACTAGTTTTTTGGACTGAAAACCTATATTTCCGTCAACATTTCTATATAAGCCTATATTATGTACATATATAGGTAAGAGAAAGTAAAAAATGCTTTCTTTTAATTCGTTGTTCATGGCAATGATTCATAAGTTGTGCATTAATTAGGGGAAGACCAAAAGAATTATGCAACAGAAACCATTTCTATCTTCCCAGTTGCCAAGAAATTTTAAAAATAACACAAAATATTCTCTTAAATTTTTCTATAATTGTCTTGTTTTAATGACAATTTAGTGCTTAGCGGAGAAAAACAAAAGACATGTCAACCACTTGTTGAGAGAATATATATAACAACTAGCTGCATCGCCCGGCTTCAGCGCTTCTTTTTTTCTTTTTTTCTTTTTTTTAAAAAACATTCACACTTTTTTTCTCATTCACACACACATTCACACTGTCTTTTCGGCAGCTGAGGCCATATAAGACATTTACGATAACCGTTATTTATGAATTTATATATATTAGGGTCCAGGCATTTTTATTTAAGCCATCTGGTATCCAGATGGCTTAAATAAAATTCAGCGCTTCTTCATCCTTCTTTAATTTGTTAGTAATTAGCCCGATTCCATTCCGATGTATGTTTATATTTACCATTTTTGTTTGTTTTTTTTTAAGATATTTTCTATTTTAATTCTACCTCTTCAAAATGATTTGTCTGTGATCAAAATATTAATATCTCAAGAACGAAAAGAGCTAGGAGGTTGAAATTTTATATTTAACTTAAGCACCCCCATGGGACGTGACACGAAGCTTTTAATCAATATCGGCCCAAAAGTACTAGTACTTTACTGATGCACTTTTTCAGTTTTTTTCGATTTTCTCAAAATTCCCTCCAAGGATTTTTTTTTAAATTCATAAATCAACTATTTTTTAGATGCTCTCTAAAATGTATATTCTCATTTTGCCATTGAAATATTCTGAAGACCACTTTACTCTTGTTCTTCATAGGGAAGATAAGAGAAATGGTTGCCATGGTAACAAAATATAAATATTTTCCCATATGAATTTTACATCTTGAAATTCGAATGTACCGTACTGTCGGAAACTAAATACATGTCGACACGAAAAATCTGGTGTGTTAAGCACAGTACAGCAACTTTCGATTACCGAAGGTAAGAGAAAGTTGTGGGCTGTGCGCCAGTCACACCAGATTGTTACATCTTGAATTCTAATATAGGTGGATACTAAATATATGTCGACACAGTAAATCTGGTGTGACAAGCACATGTAATTGACAGACAGCTTCCTCACTAATTTCTAAACTCAAGTGGATTTTCTTTTACCCTCAATTTTTTTATTTATTTTTTTTCGTTCTGATTTCCTATAATAGTTGATATCTTTAATAACAGAATCCATAAAAGCTTTGACTTTTATAATAAAAAAAAAAAAAGAATAGAAAAATCCGTATTAAAATCAAATGCTTGTTAATTAATTTCCATACATAAAAAAAGACTTAATGGAATGGAGAGTGAGAAAATGGATTTCGGGGTTATTGGCTGCCCCTCTTGACAGGATTAAGAAAGAAGGGTCGCTTGCAATCGACCATCTTCTAAATTTCGATTGAAATCTCTTCACTAAGCAAAAACCATTGCGAATAGAGAGAGACTTCTAATTGGATTCAGCTTTTCGTCCGTTGATACCAAAAGATTCTTCTTTGCCAAGAGATGTCAGAATGGTAGCTAATAATATTTAATGCATTTGGTTGATTTTCATTGATCTTTTAACAATAAATACTTTATAAATGTTATTATATATTATGTATCTTTTATAAAAGCATAAAAATATATAAATATAGGCTTTTAGGGATCAGCTGTTAGACTAGCCTGCCATCTATTGCAAGAATGCTGAACTAATTTGACAGTTGAATTTTAAATAAATCATCTAAGCTTATTTTAAACATTTCTTAATTAATATGTGATTAATAATAACAATAAATTCATTTTTAAATTTAAAAAAAAATTAAAGATTATTGGGACAGATTGTTTTTTTGTATTTGCTTGATAACAAAAAAATTAATTACGATAATTTTTTAATAAGTCATTAAACAAATTATAGCTCTCTGTCCCAATAATCTCTTATGAATTTAATTCATTTAAAAAAAACCGCATTGAAAAATTCCTTATAATAGTCTAGTTTTTTTTTTAAAAGTACTATTAGACGTCGCACAGTGGGTCAGAATCCCAAAAAGCTGGCCAAAAGTCGAAAAATAAAGTTTTTAGTTGGAAAATTTTATATGCTGCCTTGGCTAGACTGATAACCCAAGTGTCAAAATCCGTTAGAATTGGAGTCAGATCCCTTATGCCTGCTTTTGAAAATTAGTTCAAAGTTGACCTTCGCTCAAATAATATCTAACGTCCACGCAGGAGAAACATCAAGCTCGTGTTTGAAGAGGCATAGTTTCTCGTAGAGTTAACCGATTTTACTTTAACAAAATGGAATCAACTCGTGAAAGTAAGTAGATTAAAACTGTGTTTATTAGAAAACTCAATATTTTTAAAGAAAAAAGTAATAAGGTAATAAAGTTACATGAATTTTACGATGGAAAGCAAAAAAAAAAGTTTAGTTTTTAATGAAAAAGTTTAGTTGTAAAACGTTGTGATGTGTTCTAACATACTAGACATGAAAGGTGAAACTATTATCTATAAAATAAAATAAAATCCAGCTGCGAATATCTGCGAAACGAGATTTTATGCAGTTTTTTGTAAAAAAGAAAATACGAAATATTATTTTAGCGTAACTAAAAAAAGTATAAATAATTTTTTCGTGCGCATGGATAATTGTTTAAACTTCTCTTCAACAGATATAATGTAGGCCTATATAAATAAATGTATACTGTACAGATACTGAAATAGTTATTTAGAATTTAAAAGCAAACAATTTTTTTTTAAACTCAAATTTCATCCCTAAATTTATGCGCGAGATGCCTGTAATTTGATCGATTTAATTTATTTGGACTATTATTTGTATTGATATACAGGATCAAATTTGTTGTATAAAAATTAAATTTAAATTTTATTGCATTAACTAGCCGCAAAGCCCGCCGAAGGTGCCCCTGGGCCCACTTGTCCGTCCTTGGCAGGCAAGTTTGTTCCATATTTCTTGTTGCATTGCAATAGTTGTTTTTTTTTTTATTAAAATTATATTTGCCTTATTTGCACTATATGGTTGTAATTTTATTTAGAATATAAAATTTTAAAAAAATCAGAGCCCTTGGGGGGGGGGGGCAAGTGCCCCCTGCCCCCACAAAGGACGGCTCTGTTCTGAATAACCCTATTCAACAAATTGTATCTAAAACTAATAATTATTCTTCACATTGTAAGCATTTTTACTTTTGATTAGGCCATATTGGTTCCGCCATTTTGAATTTGGTATTTTTGACATCGGATCCGTAATCAGCGACCCCAAAAACCCCCAGTAACAAATTTCAGATCGATTTATTAAGATTTCGAATTTTGGCCAGCTTTTTTGGATTCTGACCCACTGTGCGTCGCTCCCCTTAAAGCAAGGGAGTATTTCTTGTTTATCTTCGATTAACCTTCCGAGATTGACATTTTTAGATTAATTTTCCGCATAAGCTATTTCTTGTACAAGCATGCTTGTGCCAAAGGGAATTTGTGCATGCTAGTTGGTACAAAAAGATGCACATGCATGCTTGTCAAGTGTGTAGCCGCTTTTATTTACCCAGAGGGTGAATATAAGGCCCTTTGTGATTATACTACAACATGCTTAAAGGTAAGGAAGCCGACAAAGTGCGAGACATGCTCAGGGGGCTTGAATCTTTTGAGTTCTAATTAAAGGTATAAACTAAAGCCTATCAAATGGAACAAATTTCAATTCTTTTCAAAATTTCTTTGTCTCTAATACAAAGGATTTTTAAAGGCATTGTGGAGGAAGCCATAAATAAAAATAAAAGACTTATTTCTTTTCTGCCCCAATTATTTGAATATACCTTGTCTACGTTTCGGGGAATAAGTCTTCAGGACAAAGGTTTTAAAAAATTCTCTCCAGTTTTTAGAAAAAATATAATTGGTATAATTCGCTAATGTCCGTCTGTCTGTCCTTCTCCCCTATTTTACTATAGATAGAAAGGTATTCATCATCATACTAATCTATATATAATAATTGCGGAGTGTCCGTCTGTCCGTCTTTCACGCTCTCTTTGACCAACTTCTCGTTGGAATTTTGAAACGAAATTTTGCAAAGAGAAGAATTTCGATGGCTGAGTTCCAATATAGAAGGATCAGGAAGATGTATGGCAGCCAGCAGGTGATAAAAAATCTATTTGATTATCGTCGACGTTTCGGGATCACGACGATCCCATCTTCAGGACCTACGGCCATCAAAATATTTTTTCATCAAAACCGTAGGTCCTGAAGATGGGATCGACGTGATCCCGAAACGTCGACGATAATCAAATAGACTTTTTATCACCTGCTGGCTGCCTTACATCTTCCTGATCCTTAGAAATTTTGCAATCTTATAGAGGACGTTATGTCCAGGAAAAATACTCGGGTCCCAAAATTCCTATAACTTTTTGATTTATTAATTCCCAAAGTCACGATTTCTCCCATATAATAGGAAATGTATAGAGAAATATTTAAGTATTCTTTTGCAGTTGTGTATTCTTTGAATGTAAACAAATCCTCAAACAGGCACTGGATTGGAATAGGTAATAATAGCCATTAACTTCCGTTTTATGTTCCTGTTTTCCACTCTCTCTCTCTTCGGCGGGCTTTGCCACTTGTAAAATATTGATATACCCAATATAAATTTTTGGAATCCCGCTGATGCCAATTTCCAGGGAGGCGAAACGATGAAAGGCGTGACGCACCCGTCTAGTATAATAATAATTACGAGAGAATGTTTATTTTTTTCATCTTTATTGAATAAATAAAATAAAAAAATGACGTCTGGCGCTTAAATGAATATTGATTTATTCATTTGTCATTTATTTATCTGTTATCTTTATGCTGTTAGAGGAGATACACATTTGACTAATAGTATTAATTGAAAGATAATAATTAGACCTACTATCTCATTCATATTCGTCAAGCGATGATGAAATGGCTTTAACTAGCTGCGCTATCCGTCATCGGCGGCCTCTCGTCCTATTTTCAAATTGGATTCATATTTTAGAAAGCGAAAAATACAAGATTTCAAAAATTTAATCAACGAATAGTATCGATGTGGCGAGTTAGCGAATCGCATTCGGCGGGCTTTTTCACTTGCCAGGTGGCTAGGCCCCTTCGGCGTGCAAATGCATCAAATTTATTCTTGCTCACTGTTTGAAAATTTTAAATTTCCCTCTCTGACTCCATTTCCTCTGTCTCTAACCAATCAGCCAAAGAGAGTGGTAAACAGGCACATAAAAACAGAAGTCAGTGGCTAGCGCTTTATATGCCAGTTATAGTAATGATAATGATTTTGATGAAGATCGGGGTAACCCTGGTGGATATTATCGAGAAAGATGAATAAATAAATCCGGAGCTGACGTTCAGGCAATTTATTTGGTTTAATTCCTTCCGCTATACTGTCAACGTTTCAGGACAAAGAACGGCTCCTTCTTTCAGGACCATGCTGTGTCAAAAAAACCATTAGCCGTCAATTTTATCAGTAAATACTGTGATTACTTACTGGCAAAGGCAATGGTGCCAAACGAATCTATTCCTCATTCTTCGTTTGGCACTTTGTAGCGAAAGTAATCACAGCATTTATGACAAAAATTGAGGGCTTTTTGTTAATTTTTGACACAGCATGGTCCTGAAGAAGGAGCCGTTTTGGCCCCGAAACGTTGACTTATAGCGGAAGGAATTAAACCAAATAAATTGCCTGAACATCACCTCCGGATTTATTTATTTCATCTTTCTCGATAATGATTTTAGTCTTTTAACCCAGGGGTTCCCAAACTGAGTGCCGCGGCGCCCCAGGGTACCGCGACTGTTTTTTTTGGGCATCGTGAAGATTTTTTAAATAGAGTAAAAATTTTCGCTATTATTCTAAAAATTAAAGTCCGGAATTTTAATTATTTAATAAATAAAATTGCAAACATAAGAGGCAAGGGCGGATACAAGGGGGGGGGGGCAAAAGGGGGTAATTACCCCCCCTCCCGAGACTTGAAAAAAATACTTTTTTTTTAAATTTATTTTTAATGTAAAATTTAAAAAATTAATATTTAAAAATTCGATTTGTATTAAATACAAATCAAATTTTTACGGACGGGAAAAAATTTCGGTTCCGCGAAAGAGGGAATGTTCCGCGGGCGCCACCTGAAAAAAATTTTGGTTCCGCGGGTGGCAAAAATTTTGCGTCGGACGGGAAAAAAATTTTTGGTTCCGCAAAAAAGAGGGAATGTTCCGCGGGCGGCAAAAATTTTTGTGTCCGGAAAACTTTGGTTAGGCGAAAAAAAAATTTTTAGATTCCCCCCCCCTCCCCCCCGAGAAACTCCTCTGGATCCTCCACTGCCATTGAGGTATGGGGCGGCGCGGAAAATTTCTAATATATTAAGAGCGCCGGGAACTGAAAAAGTTTGGGAGCCCCCCTGTTTTAACCTATAAAACTCTTTATCATTCACTTTTATTTGAAAAGTTTTTTAATAATTCAAATTATTTGAAAAAATCTTTTTTTTTTTGTTGGATTGTTCGATTTTAATCTAACAGTAAGTGAAAAGAAGGGACGAATAAAGAAAGAACACACTGTCAGTGATAGATTTCCAATACTCGCTGCGTTTTTTTTTTTGCTACTCCTTCTAAAGAAGAAAAGGTGACTGATGGGATTATATTGATATATTATGTGCGCAAACCTATCACTCATTCACTCTTAGGTGTATTTATTCACCTTTTATGTCAATTTTCAATTCATCATCCTACGCCGTCGATTAAATATTGATATTTTTTTATTTAAATTTGTTTATAACCTATGCCCTTTGAAAGAATCAGATAAAATAAAAGAACTGACTGGCAAGAAAACTGCTCTACAAATAGCTAAAGTTTCTTTATTTTTCGTGCTGGGTCTTTTGGAGAAGATTGTAAATGATTAACGAACAGCTACCTTTAAAAAGAAATTGTAAAATAAAAAAACGACAAGAATTTTAGTATCTATATCATCGTGAGAGACAGCTAGCATATAAATACATTAATTTAATTCGAATTTAATTTAATTTTCAATACATATCAAGAGATATTATTAATTATTATAGATATTAATCTGAAGAAATGAAAAAGTGAGGTTATATTATACCAGCGTAAATGTCAATTTTTTATCCAGCCCTGTCTTGAATGATTTATAATTTCATGCCTGTCATACAATTTGATCCTAATTTCACTTTCAAATATTTTAGTATTTATAAGTTATAACATAATGTTTTAAATTATTAATATTAATAATAATTAAATAATAATTAATATTATTATTAATTATTATTATTATTAATATTGGGAGAAGTTTTTACTTCAATAATGTTTAAAAAAAAAAAAGTTATAACATAACCTCACTTCCTCAATAATTAATAAGTATTGAAAATTATAGAAATCACAATTAAATTAATTTAATTATTATGTTTAGCTTTCTTTCATGCTGATATAGACCAGGGGCCACCCAAATAATTTTAGAAAATGCATCATAACTCCGGGGGCCCCATATAAAATTAATATTAGATTTAAACACACAATAAACATTTTTTGAGGTGAAAAAAAAAATAAATAGGAGTAGAGGCTGATAGTATAATTTATAATGAAGAAATAAAGCAAAATAAAGAAACAAACAGAAAGGAAGGGTGCCGCTAGTGTGAAATATTATTCCCAAGCACCTTTGGGGTGCCGTGGACTTCAAAAAGGTTGGGAAACGCTGGCCTAGAGCTTAGAGGGCACAGGGGCTCTTGGCTGAGTGATGATCACTCTTGAAGCAGAAATCATGTCAACTAACGAATGTTCACACCTGTGTGAGGAGCTGCCAAGAGTTCCTCTAAGCTCGGGGAGAACAAAACAAATGTCATGATGAAAATCGGAAGAATAGGTCGAAACGCAGGCATTGTTGTTCAATAAAGCTTTATTTTGATTTATCTTTTCATTCCTTATAAATTATACATCCAGCCACTAATCCTTGCAATATATTATTTTATACTTTTTACCCCAAAAAAATGTTTATATTTATATTACTTTTTTTTTTTATATGCTACCAGCGGAGTTATGATGTATTTCTAAATGTGTCCCGCAAGATCATTTGGATTGGCCACCCCCGCTGTATATCAACATGACAGACAGCTAAACATAAAAATTTAATTGTATTTTTTTTTTTTAATTTTTCAATACTTATTAAGTGGTATTATTAATCATTATATCATCCGTCAAAGTGACGAAGCGGAGGTTATGTTATAACTTATAGAAGTTCTAAAAAATATATGAAAGTGAAATTAGGTTCAAATTGTATGACATGACATGAAATTATAAATCATTTTATTTTATAATAATGAAGAGAAATGGTATTCAAAACAAAAAATAAAGAAAAAAAAAATGTTTTTCTTTATTTTGCT
>JAKCPI010026344.1:0-16029 GCA_023213315.1 Euborellia annulipes | reverse complement strand
ATTCATAAATCAACTATTTTTTAGATTTTCTTTAAGATGTATATTTTCATTTTGCTCTTAAAATTGTTTGAAACTCACTTTTCTCTTGCACTTCATACGAAAGATTGGAGAAATAGTTGCCATCTTAATAATAAAATATAAATCTTTTTCTATGCTTATAAATTTTACATCTTGAATTGTAATGTAATACCGGAAATACAATATATGTCGACAAGCACGGAACACAACTTTCAAATATCGAAGGTAAGAGAAAGTAGCGTGCTGTGCGACCATTCACACCAGATTTTTATTCATTCGACATCATCGAATGTTTTATGTCAAAAACAGAAGAATATTCCGAGCTGTTTGACTCGCAAAGCTCTTCTTTTTTTCAATGGGTTACTGCATACTATGGACTAGACATGGGTCGATACGCGATTTTGCTGTACCAGGTACTCGCTGTTACAGGTACTTGTTCATACCCGATATTTTTACCTGATATTTTTGTACCCGATACGAATTTCACTCAGCAACGCTAACTTCACATAAATACAAGTAACAGATTCGAGTAGTAGTAATTTTCTTGGTCTCCAACCGTTGGTAATTTAACCACAAATCTGATTTGATACTTCGATCATTGTGAAGCTATCAATAAGAACTTGTTTAACTTGAAAAAAGAATAAACATGAAACTATTAAAATATACTTAAGTTAATAAGTTTAGTAATATACTTTTATTTAAAAAATTGTATTTATAGTTTAAAAAAATAATTTTTCAAAGTCAAATAAATAAAGAATACCTCAAATGAAATGTCATTTTACTAGAGACTAAATTAACATTTTTCAAAAAATTTTTCCCTTGTATTTATAAATATTCTTGACTTGAAAAATCAAAAACTCATAATTATTCATTACTAAAGAGTTTTCTTAACTAACTAAATTGATCTTTCAGCCGCGCCAAATTTAAAATATCAATCTCGAATAGAAAAATAATAAACAAGTTTGCTTATCACTTAATTTTTTTTTTTTTTTTTTTTTTTTTCATTTATTTGGCTTTCGGCCAGAAGCCATACCAAAACATTACATTCCAAATGTACAAAATACAATATAAAACAATACAAAATACAATATAAAGTTGATCAGCTAATAAAGTTTAATACTTATTTATTGTTTAAAAGTTCTATAGGTCATCTCAGGGATCTCTAACTAGACAATTTAATATATTGAAGCTAATTTTTACTTATTCATTTGAAAAAAATCTTTTTTCTCTTTAAAAATATTAAAAATTTCCTTTGCTGCGACGGCAGCGACACCCTTTCCCGTGACTAGGATCATAATTAACGACTGGATTCCCTCAAGTGTTTGTTTTACCCTGGTTTTACCCTTATATTTTAAATTCCAATATAGTCAATTTAAAATTATTTTTTTTTTAAGTGAAATTTTTTATTTATTTTTTTTTTTATTATTTGACAATTAGTTTATTTTCTTTGTTACAACAAAATTTAAAGTATAAGCATATCTGTGGCTGTGTATTTTATTTTGAACATTTAAAAATATGGATAAAAGAAAGAGGTCTGTTGTGTGGAACTTTTTTAACCTGAAAGATCAAAACTCCGCAGTTTGTAGCATTTGCCGAAATACATTTGCCTACAAATCGTCGGCAACTAATTTGAAAAAACATTTGATGAGAAAACATCCCACCGTTTCACTATTTAATCTTGACGCCTCATCATCGGTAAATATTATAGAAAAATAATTAACAAGTTTGTTTATTAGCTAATAAAGTTTAATATTTATTATTTATTTTGTTTGAATGGTCATTAGGTCTCAGGGACCCCTTCAACCAAGCACTTTGGAGATCGCTCTAGGACTTCAGGACATGGGTCTGCCACTGAACATCTTAGTGGCGACGATGAAGACGACCCGATTCCTAAGTCTTCGAATCTCACGATAACGAGTGTTGAGTCTTTGCCCTCGACCTCTTCAGCTACAGCAATTTCTTCTAGTCCCATTCAACAACAAGGCCCGAGGAAGACTTTCCAGACATTGGTAGGAAGCTTTTTAACAAAAAAAATTCCTATAGCAAAAAAAAAAAAAATAGACAAGAAACTTATGACATTGTTTACAAAAGACTTTCAACCCTTTAGGATTGTAGAGGACGAAGGCTTCAGGCAATTTGTTGAAGAATTAAATCCATCGTATTCACTACCATCCAGAAAAACTATTTCACATTCTTTCCTTCCAGCCGCGTATGAGGAGGCGCTAAATAATTTGAAAACAAAATACTTAAGCTCTGAAATTGTCAGTGTCACTTTGACAACCGACTGCTGGACTTCAGCGAACGAAGAAAGTTTCATGGCAGTGACCTCCCACTATCTCGATAATCAACTCCAATTACACTCAAATGTTTTGGACTGTTCTTTGTTCCTGGAAAGCCATTCAAGTGAAAATCTCGCAAGTGAATTGTTAAGGGTTGCCCAGGAATGGAATATCACCCAAAAAATATTATTATGCATTTCGGACAATGCTTCTAATATTACAAAAGCAATCAAAGACAAATTACAATGGAGGCATTTCGGCTGCTTGGCACATACTATCAATCTTGTGGTGAAAAATTCTTTGGACTCCAATATTAAAATCAAAGAGTTAATAAAAAAAATAAAATCAATTGTGTGCCATTTTAAACATAGTACAAAATCTAACAATAAATTGAGAGAGGTTCAGAGACAAAATGGACTTGAACCAAAAAAACTAATCAATGACGTCGTGACGAGATGGAATTCAATGTATGATATGATTGATAGATTTCTTGAACTAGAGACTTCACTTCGCTCGACAATAGCCTTATTAGATAAAAACATTGACACACTTCTTCCAGAAGAATGGCTCCTTGCCCAAGAAGTCAAAACTGTCTTGAAACCGATGAAAGAACTGACAGAATTTTTAATTGGAGAAAAATATCCCCCAGCCTCATCCGTTATTATTATTTTACAAGGAATATTCGAGGACCTAAAAGAATCAGCAAATCATACCGAAAATTATTTTATTAACGGGTTCATTGAATCTATGGAGAAAGAAATTTATACTCGCTTGGGAAATCTCGAATCAAGTCGAACTTTTACAATTTCCACATTTCTGGATCCCCGCTACAAACATGTTTTTTTCTCCAACGACAAAACAGCAGAGGTAACAAACAAACTATTGATAGAATACATAGAGGAGGAAATTGCCATGGAAATTCAGCCTCAAAGGAGTCCATCTTCGACCTTGAGCTCAAGAACCGAAACAGTAACCAGTTCCAGCAGCCCTTATTCATCACTCTGGAAAACTTTTGAAAGAGTTTCTGCGACCTATAAGTCCCAGGTTACTTTTAATTCAAGAGCAATTGGGGAAATAACAAGATATTAATATATGGAGGAACCTCTTGTGGATCGCCACGAAGACCCATTGAAATGGTGGCAAGAGCGAGGTTATAATTTTCCTTATTTAAAAAAACTAGTTCAAAAAAGGTTTTGCCCTATTGTGACATCAGTACCGTGTGAGCGTATTTTTTCAAGAGCGGGTCTGATTATCAATGATAGAAGAACACGATTATCTGCTGACAAAGTTAAAAAATTAGTATTTTTAAATTATAATTCATGATTTTTTTTTTAACTTTGTCATAAGGTAATCGTGTTCTTCACTTAGATCAGAGGTTCCCAAACTTTTTCCGTTCCCCGGCGCCCTTAATGTATCGGGATTTTTTCACGGCGCCCCATGTCAAAACTCAGAGCAAACCTTGTTACCAGGGCCGGATCTAGGGGGGGGGGGGGCAGAGTGGTGCATGTGCCCCAGGCGGCAGATATCAGGGGGCGGCAATTAAAGAAATATTTACTAAAAAAAAAAAAAAAAAAAGGTAAAATAATATGAATTTTTTATAGAATTCAGATAAGCTTTGATATATCTATACCAGTCATGTTAGCAAATTTATTTAATAAATAATAAAAACTCCTAACTTTAATTTTTCGACTAATAGCGAAAAATTAATATGTTTTGTATAGAAAAACTTTCACGGGGCGCCGCGACTCACAGTTTAGGACACACTAAATGATTATTTTTTGTATTAGTTCATTATGCATGTCTTTGATAATTTGTTTGATACTGAGATTATTAAAAACTTAAGACTAATTTTAAAAGTCTAATTTCCATTTTTTGTTAAATATTTTATTATAGTATAAAGTTTATTTAAATTTTTCTATTTTTTGTTATGTAATATATATTTATATATATACTGTATATAATAGTATTGATATCCAATATATTACAAATATTGTTTATAAATAAAACAAATGTTCCTATTAAAATTCATATATTTATTTAAAAAAACTACATATTTTTATTTCTGATAAACCCATTAACTGAAAAAAAAATAATGCATCAGTAATACTTTTAGTAGATTCAATTATTTTAGGCTCATGTATGAAAGTACAGCAAAAAATATAAAAATCTGTTTTCACGGGCCACACAACTTTTTCTTACTTTCGGTAATTAAAAGTTCTGTGTGGAACACGGTTTTTTTAACTGCCGGGGATCAAAACGTGTACATTAATCAAATAAAACTAGACATGAATGCAATACTTTCATTGTATCAATATATCATCGCCTTTCGACTAAAACCTCGTATGACTAAAAAATTGTTTTTCCAAGGGGCCAAAAAATTATTATAGAAGAAAAGTTGAATTTTTTTTAAAGCTTTTATGGTTTGTTTATTATTATAATCGAAAGTTTACAGTATTTTGATTTTTGCACTCTAAAGTTTTTATTAATTAATAATTAATTAATTAATACAAATGTAGTCTATAATTAAAAACTCCCACAATAATATATTTTTTTTTTATTTGACCCTTTTCGCCCACGGCCATACAATAATAAGTTGTATATTATATAAAAAACACAAAATCAGAAATACGAGGTTTTAGTAGTAATGCGACGCTAAAAATTAATAGATAAGAGAAAGTAAAAATGTGTAGGAATGACGTTCGAAAATAGCGCCAGAGTAAACATCTTGATGTCAGATTTTTTTTATTTCAGACTTTTTTAAAATTAAAATTTGACACAAAAATGTCCGTTCAGATTATTTGGAAAACTCTTTAGTAATGGATAATTATGAGTTTGTTCTCAAAACAAGAATAAATAGCGTAGAAAACTTTTGAAAAAATGTTTAATTGTCAGAAAGGGTGTCAAAAAATAAACTAACATTTTAAACTTGCCTCTAGTAAAATGACATTTCATTATGGGACACCATTTATTTATTTACTTTGAAATTTTTTTAAAAATAATTTTACAATTTCAAATAAAAGGCATATAAAAGGCAAAAACCTCTTTCTTAAAGTGAAGAAAAGAGAAATAATATATTAGTAATAATTAGATTTGTATTTAATTATTATAGGGCCTAGTGAGAAAAGTAGAGTAAAAAATGTAAAAATGATTCGGAATGACGTTCGAAAAGAGCGCCAGAGCTATAGCGAAATTGCCCTGTCACGGGTGAAGAGACGGGGCGGGGCGTCGCGAGTTGAGGGTCGCAGGAAAGAAGGAAAGAGAGGAAAACGATATTGGGTAAAGAGACGAGGCTCTAAAGTGAAAAGCAAGTATTTGATCAATGCGCAAGCGCGAGAAACCCAGTACGAGTCTAGTGGAGTATGCCTGAGTAGTTGTTACTCAAATACCTGATATTTTTTGCTCGCACCCATTATGACTATCTGTTACTTTTCCATACCCGATACAAAATATCAGATTGATACAGTATCACCCATGTCTACTATGGACACTAAAGCCGTCTTAAATTCTAGTTGGCTAATTTTTTATATTATATAGCTCGCAATCAATTTACTATTGTCGTATCTATACAATTCTTTAAAAAAAGCCACCTTCATTTTTTACTATTTATTTATATAATTTTATAGAGATATGTCAGCGCGAAGGATCAAAATAACTCTGGTTTTTGTCAATAAGAAATAATACTAAAAATAGTAGGCAAGGACTTCTCATTCTTTCTTCGCCTCAAATTCGCGGCAGGGGTGCGGGGTCGGCGGTTCATTGGGTTTTTGAGCCAGGGAAGGATTAGAACAGGCCGGCTTGTCGCACAGTCTGACGCCTGTTGAAAATATAGAAGAAAAGAGACTGACTTGCAAAGATCAGAAGTAGGCTACTGACAGTCCCAGCTAGGGCGGCTCATGGTCGCCAACCACGTACCCACAAGAAGACTACCCAAGGACTATTTTTCTCCCCGCCTGGGAGTTAAGCAGTAGCGTGAACGAATTGAAGGATAAAGGAGAAAAAGAAACGACACTTACAGCCTTGTTAGCTCCTCCTCCTTCACTCCCACTTGAACTCACACTTTTGAGTGAATTTTCATATTTTTCTATTAGGTCAGAAGTAGTAGGCGGGGCTTTGCCTTCAACTCCTTTTCCACTATTGGATTTCATATTTCTCCTTCTAGTGTATTCAAAGGAGGAGCTAAGCCTCTCGCTAGCCTTCTCTTTCATTTCTCATCCTTTACACTTCTGGTTGCCTAACTCATAGGCGTCTCTCGATTTACCCCTAAAAAAGTAATCTAATTACCATATCTAATTTGTTGATATAATAATAATTGGCACTTTTTGATGATAGCCAAAAGAAATTTGAGGACTCTATTAAATCTACTCACCAATTTTTTCTTAATTTGAATTTTTTTTTTTTTTTTTTTTATTTATTAGGGGTGACCTTAATTTGAATTTTAAAAAAATTATTGTGGAAAATTTAAAAACCAGTCTAATCCATTAACAATCTCACTTTTTTATATCCTTTATAAAATCTCCAACGTGACGTCAACTCAATTTGAGATTTGACATCAAATTTATTTATTTAGAAAAAAAAAAAAATACCATCTATTTGTTGATGAGTTGTGAGTGAAATGCCAAAACTAAAGAAAATAAAATGAAAACGACAGATAAATATTTATTTTATATATCACAATACGAAGATATAACACAAAATAAATGATGTGTATACAACGAGCGATATTTTTTTTTATTCCACTTTAGAACATAAATCATTTTTTTTAGTCTTCAAGTCCAAAAATGAATCAATTAAATAGCTTTTCGTTTCGCATCGATTGACCATACATCAATAAATTGGCCAACATTTTAATAAAAATAGCCTTGAAATGAATGGAATTCTACTTGTACGAAATTTCCAATTTTTTTTTTTTACTCCAAAATTTATTATACATTCGTATAACAGATGCTCTGACCTCTCACGAAAACATTTTTTTAACAGATTATCATAGATGAGGTAGAGAGAGAGAGAAAATGAGGAAATAAATAAAAAATAAATCTTCATGCCAAGAACATTGCACAGTTCACAATGGTGATGATCAATTATTATTATTATTTATTTTTATAACCCTCCTCCTACGTTAGACTAGTCCAACCTGGAAACATTAATTAACTCTAGATAAATAGAAAAGTGGAGATACTTCAAAAATAATAAATAAAGGCGAAAAAATGATTTAAAAGCTCCTAATCAAATTTAATATTATTTTATTTATTATATATATATATATATATATATATATATATATATATATATAGGGTGTCCCAGGTGTCACGCACCCCATTGTTGGGATCGAAAGAAAAAAATATTCTCAGCCCAAAAATCCATGTTTGGAATTTTTTGATTAAGTAATTGATAATAAAAGTGACCAATCAGGAGCGCGCTACAGAAGAATAGAAAATAAGTGGGATAGTAGTAGATAAATGACAGAGAAGCTTCACGTAAATTGTTTTGGTTAATTAATAAAATAATAATAATTATTATTGAAATACAAAAATAATAATCTTAAGGAAACGGATTTGCAGCCAGGAAAATAAAAAAAAAAACTATTTAGTTTCTTTCGATCGACGTTTCGGACGCCAATCGCGTCCTTCCTCGGGACCAAAGATTGTTAGAAAGCACACATAGATTTTATTGTGGCATACATAAAATATTTGAACAATATTGATAATAGCATCTTTTTTGTATAAGGGAAGAGCTCTCTGTGACAGACAGAGAGCTCTTCCCTTATAAGCTGGGCATACACGGAGAGGTAGAACCGTCGGTTTTGACCGTGCCGGTCCAAACGCACGGATTTATCTTTACGTTAGTGAGCGAGCACGCGCCAGTTTTGACCGCCATGGATCAATCTAACAGATTTGACCGCGGTCCAAACTCACGATCCGATCTTTTCGTTAGTGGGCGAGCACGCGCCAGTTTTGACCGCCCCGCATCATTCTAACAGATTGGACTGCGGTCCAAACTCACTGACTGATCTTTTCGTTAGTGAGCAAGCGACAGTTTTGACCGCCACGCATCAATCTAACAGATTGGACTGCGGTCCGAACTCACGGTCTGATCTTTTCGTTAGTGGACAAGCGACAGTTTTGACCGCCCCGGACCATCTCTTTAAGTCGCGATTTTTGGAGGGGGTAGGGGAGGACATGTTACTTGAAAAATTTTTTTACAAATTTATTTTTTTGACCATTTAAAGAAAATAAGTTACCCCTCCCCCTATTAATTAATTAAGCTATTAATATGTTCGAAAATATTTTAGTTAATCACCATTCACAAAAACAAATTTATTATTATTATTTTTTTTTTAAATATCATTTAAGGTCATGGCAAATTAGGATACAAATATTATATATCATTTTACTCGGGAGGAAGTCTAGTTTCTGAATATACAAAAAAAATTATAGGTTATGTAAGAAAAAAATATTGGCCCTCCCTCTAGAGCGCCCCCTAATGGTCCGATGTTTACCAAAAGGTTTTCAGTTCTTGACCTTTACATCTAGTTTATGTGTGCAAAATACCACAGACATACACACAGACACACAGACATCATTCCAAAAACTACTTAAATGGACTCAGGGGACCTTAAATCGCATTTTTGCAGCTTCAGAATCAGATAATTAAAGATTTTATTTAAAGGAGAAGAAAGGATTAATTACTTTTTTTTTTAAATAATTTTCTATTTCCATTTTTCTTGGAAATTCCAATGGCTTCTTGACTTGATCTGTCTAGTCGGCAGGCAAAACTTTCGTCAAGACGAAAGTCCACGGATTTGGTCAAATCAGCGGTTAAAACTGCCGCGGTCCAAAGATTTTGCCCATACACGTACGGTTTGGCCCGTGGCGGGCCAACTATACGGGTTTATCTGCGGGTTTTTCCTTTACGTTTGTGAGTGATGACGGTTTTAACCGTGCCGGTTTTAACCGTGGCGGTTTTAGCCGGCCCGGCAGACTGGTCCGCCCCGGTCCAACCCGACAGATCAAACTCTCCTTTTTTTTAAACGAAATTGATAATGACGGTTTTAACCGTGGCGGATCGACCCGACAGATTGGTCCGCCCCGGTCCAACCCGACAGATCAAACTCTCCACTTTTTTAAGCCAAATTGATAACGAAAGTTTTAACCGTGGCGGATCGACCCGACAGATTGGACCGCCCCGGTCAAAACCGACAGTTCTACCTCTCCGTGTATGCCCAGCTATACAAAAAAGATGCTATTATCAATATTGTTCAAATATTTTATGTATGCCACAATAAAATCTATGTGTGCTTTCTAACAATCTTTGGTCCCGAGGAAGGACGCGATTGGCATCCGAAACGTCGACCGAAAGAAACTAAATAGTTTTTTTTTTATTTTCCTGGCTGCAAATCCGTTTCCTTAAGATTAATAAATAACAGCCATTCTACACTTTTATTAAAAATAATAATCTCAAAATAAATGACAAAGAAGTTTCAGCTGAATAGTTTTGGTTAATTGTGTCTAATTGTTGTATTTCAAAAATTATTATTATTATTTCATTCATTAACCAAAACAATTCAGCTGAAACTTCTCTGTCATTTATTTTGAGATGATTATTTTTGTACTTCAATAATAATAATTATTATTTTATTAATTAACCAAAACAATTTACGTGAAGCTTCTCTGTCATTTATCTACTACTATCCCACTTATTTTCTATTCTTCTGTAGCGCGCTCCTGATTGGTCACTTTTATTAATTAATTACTAATTAACTACTTTATCAAAAAATTCCAAACATGGATTTTTGGGCTCAGAATATTTTTCTCTTTCGATTCCAACAATGAGGTGCGTGACACCTGGGACACACGGTATACCTATATTTTATTATTTATTATTCTTTCTTTTGGAACATGAAAATCAAAAGTAAAATTTGTGGCTACTTCATGGTGAAAATATAGACCCTGGAAAAACTGACTTATGATTAGTTAAAGGTTTACTTTGATTAGGATATACAACGTTGTTTTATTAATACATTGAGAAACCCTTTTTTATTCTTTGTTGAGTATATATTCTAAGATAGGCCTAGTTATAAATTTTTCAAATAACTCTTCTCGGGATAAGATATATTTTTAGGCTTCAACATTTAAACTGGCGAGACCAGGAGTCGCGATATGCCCAATCAAACACAAACTTATATGAATCGCGAAGTTTGGGTGGCCGAAGGTAATCGAAAGTTGTGTTCTGTGCTTGTCACACCAGATTTTTTTTATAAAACTAAAAACATAAATAAGCTTCTGATAAATTTCGTAAATTTTCCATAAATACCATATGAATATGTAAAAATCTCATTTAATCAATTTTTTTTTACAAAAGTAATTTTTAGTTTTGTAATAGGCCTAAATGAACTTTAATATTTTAATTAAATGAATTCTTGCTTAAATTTGTTTGACTTGTTGAATTTTTTTTTTTTTTCTTTTGATAAAACAAAAGTAAGAAAGATTCTTGAGTTTTTAATTAGAATTCTTTCGATTTATCTTTTGACTTTTCATTTGTTCTATATTAGATTAGAAAGAGAAAAATAAAATACTAATTTTATGATAAAATTCGATTTTAGATTTTTTTTTTATATAGAAAAATATATTTCTTAATTATTTTATACAAAATCTGATGTGACTGATTGCACAGCACACAACTTTCTCTTACCTTCGGTAATCGAAAGTTGTGTTCTGTGCTTGTAACAGCAGATTTTTGTATCGACATATGTTTAGTTTTTTTTTTTTTTAACATTCACACTTTTTTCCCATTGACACACACATACACACAATCTTGTGATATTTAGTTCACAGACACACAGACAGATCATGTCGCGAAAACCACTTTTTTGATTCAAGGGACCTCAAAACATGTATATTCATCAAAATCTCGACATCAAATTTTTGACATAAATGCAATACTTTCTCTCTCTATTCATTAATATATATAGGTAAGAGAAAGTAAAAATGAATGAATGATGAATAAATATTAAAAGGTTATTACAACCCTTAAGTATGCTGCAATAAATTACCTTACTTCTAATTAATTCGGGATAAACCCGCCTAAGCTTTATTTACATTTAAAGCTATGCCAAACCAAGAAGAAATTAGGAGGGAGGGGGTCACGATCGCGGGGTTTTGACTATTTCCCTATTTCATCAATAATCAATAATATCTTTATTCGTTTTGTTTGTTTTTGTTCAGAATTGTTTCACTCTCTTGACCTAATATTTTTTCCCGAGCATAATAATTAATAATATCTAAATTTTTTGAAATCTTCTAACAGAAAAAAGTTATAAAAAAGTAGTTTTGAAAGAACAAATATGATTAAATTATTTCTACTTATTTTATAAGCTAAACTTTTCAAAATGATTTCGAAATTCATCCATCTTTTCTTGACTATTTCTCTTGAGAGAAGCCAACGGTTATCAAAATGTATGCTTTAAAAGTATCGCAGGTGTATTTGTAAATAAAAAACTTTTATTGCATTTGCCGAGAGCGAGTTAAAAAACTGATAAAACCGCCTATTTTATGAAATGGAGATTTTTTTTTGCTGCATAGCATTTAAGCCAATAAACAAATAAAATTAAACAAAAAAGGGTAATTAAACATACCAAGGTATACTCTGATGTTAGTAAAGAGAAGATCGTGGGGTTTTGAATATTTTCCTATTTCGTCAAGAATTAAGGTGCGATCACACCGGGACCTGACTTCACTTGAGTTGAGTACGGTGGCGATCCCAACCTATGTATTCTTATGGAGGTGCGCAGTTAATGTCGTAACGGAGTTACGTCACTTTACAGACACCGCTCTCTGAAATGACCAACATGGCCGACTTTTTCAATCAGCTGTTTGTTCGGTTCTTTAATAAAGAAATTTTTGGTAATATAATGCTTTATTCAAGTTATAATAATAGAAGAAAATAATAACGTTAAAATAACTTGTATTTTTTATTAAAAATTTCAGGAATTATATGTAATCAAAACAGATTGCAAATTTTTTTTTACTTTCTCTTACCTATGTATATATGTAATATATATATAGAGAGAAAGTATTGGTTTCATGTCAAAAATTCGATGTCGAGATTTTGATGGATCTTCACGTTTTGAGGTCCCCTGAATCCAAAAAAGTGATTTTCGCGACATGGTCTGTCTGTCTGTGTGTGTGTCTGTGTGTGTGTCTGTGTGTCTGTGTGTGTTCAATTTTAAGCATGAAGGAATTGAGCTAGGAGGATGAAATTTTATATTTAAGTTAAATACCTCCCGGGACCGGAAAAATAAGCTTTTAATCAAAATCGGCCAAAGAGTACTAGTACTTTACTGATGTACTTTTTCAGTTTTTTTCGATTTTCTCAAAATTCGCTCTAACGATTTTGATTAAAATTCAAAAATCAATTATTTTTTAGATGCTCTTTCAAATGTATATTCTCGTTTTGCCCTCAAAATTGTTTGAAGCACACTTTACTCTTGTATTTCATAGGAAAGATAGGAGAAATGGTTGCCATGGTAACAAAATATAAATATTTTCCCATACTTATAAATTTTACATCTGAATTCAAATATTCCCTACTGCCGGGAACTAAATACATGTCGACACAAAAAATCTGGTGTGACAAGCACAGAACACAACTTTCGATTACCGAAGGTAAGAGAAAGTTGTGTGCTGTGCGCCAGTCACACCAGATTTTTTAATTAATAAAAAAATTATTTTTTAAATATTCAATTAAGAAATATTTTTACTTAAAATTTGCATAAAATATTTCTTAATAAATTAGTTTTATTAAGTTTATTTAGAAATAAATTGCTGGAAAAGAATAAAATATAATTCAAATGGAAAATATTGCTTACAGCGACGACATACTCATATACCAAATAACAGAGTTGGAACATGACGTCATTCCACTCAAGTTTCGGTGTATGACCCCCCTCAATTCGGACTCGGTTAGAACACCAGTCAGTAAACACAACACTTAAACTCTCTTCGTAATAATTATTATTTTTGTTTGTTTTTGTTCAGGTATGAGACACCAGTTATCTTGTATATTAAATGTTTCTTTTAGATCTTTTAATGTAGTTTAATAAAATTGGACCAAATGCTTTAGGGTATTAAAAAAAACCATTTTATTATCTATAAAACTTGTATTAAAACCTTTTTTTAATGTCTATAAAATTTAAAAGTATTTGCTGAAATGTTATTATTGACATTAAATAATTTTAGGTGTACATTGAAATATTTAAAGAAAAGTCAGGAATATTTGCTAAATTAAAAACTAAAGGGTATTTTATGGCTGGTGGAATTTGTATCAGGAATGAGAATTTGAAGAAAACGCAGCCAGAATTTTTTCTTTAAAAAATATATTTCTAACAGCTGACGTTTCGGTTTAGCATTCACGTAACTGCAAATTTGACAAGCATTCACGTGCAATCTTTTTGTACTAGTAAACTGTAGCGTCTGTAGGAAAATTTGGAGAAAAAATTTTAATTGTGCAAGCCGCTTGATGCTCTTGATTGAATTTTAATCATGTACAAGCATATTTGCGCAAGCAAAACTCTCTGCCATTTTATAAACCTCTTGACATTTGATATTTATTTAATAGGCCTATATTGTATATTAATTCATTTAAAATTTCAATTTAAATATTAATATTTATTGTGTCTCTGTTTAAAGCAAGTGAGTATTGTTATCTTCGATTAAAATAACCTTCCGAGTTTGACATTTTAGGTTAATTTCCGGCTTAAGCTGTTTCTTGCACAAGCATGCTTGTGTCGTGTGGTGCCGAAGGGAATTTGTGCATACTAGTACAAAAAGATTGTACAAGCATGATTGACAAGTGTGCAGTTACGTGTGTAGCCGCCTTAACGTTTTAAAATTTTAAAGAAAATTATAAATTACGATTTTTTTTACTGACTTGTTTCACTATATTTTTTTTGTTTTTTGACAGGTGTTATGTTATTAAAACGTTAAAATTTTCGTTGTTGTTTTTTTTTAATTTTTTTATTTGGTAAAGTGTTTTTTTCTGGACTGGACATTTGAAAATAAATCTCAGAGACGGGATCAGAGTGTGAACTGCGGGTGGCATCAATCCTATTGCAGACACTGATGAATGTTCATTAATCATTGATAATTCGCTAATTTCCAAATATTTCATATGAAAAAAAAAGGAAAATTATTCTGTCTCTTTTAAAAAACCCTCTAACAAATGCAATAATAAAAAAATATAGATACATCTATTTGATATATATTTCGATATTGAATATGATCTTCCCATGGGTAGGGTTTATTATAAAAGGATATTATAGGAAATCTTTAGATGTGGTTTATAAAGAAGAAAATTCCGAGAAAAGATACGTGATTGTAAGCCTATTGAACAATAATAATAAAGAACTGATGCTCCCTAGAGAACCAACCATAGATGCCAAAACTCTCTTGCTTGGCCGTTTAAAGGGGAAAGGAACCTCAATTCTAGTTCCAATATGTTATTTAATATTTTAATAAATGAATATATCTTCTTACAAAGTCATAGATTAAATGAATTTTACAAATATGGATTTGTAATTTAACAGGAAGAAAGGGGCTAAATAAAACTTCTATAATATGTAGAAATTTTATATTTATTTCTGAAACTAATTTATTTTCCTCTAAAATCATCGGACTACCTGGGGGTCCAAATCCGCGACCCTTGGTAAACAAGGCAGGCGCGCTATTAACTACATCAAGCCCGAGGGCATTTTTTCTCACACTCATACACACATTCACACAGTCTTCTCGGCAACTCAGGCCTTATAAGACTTTTGACGATAACCATTGTATTGAAAATATCTATTGGGGGTTCAGGCATTTCTATTTAAGCCATCTGGTATCCAAATGGCTTAAATAAAATCATCGGACTGCCTGGGGTCCGAACCCGCGACGTTTGGTATAGGAGGTAGGCACGCTATTTACTACGCCAAACCCGGGGACCCCTATTGCTATATATTCTAATCCAGTCCCTGCTTGAGGATTTGTTTACATTCATAGAATACATCAATACAAAGAATACATAGATATTTCTCTATATATTTCGTATGGGAAAATCGTAACTTTAGAAATTAATAACTCAAAAAGTTATAGGAATTTCGGGACACGAGTATTTTCCCTGGACTCTCCCATAACGTCCTATATAAGACCGAAAAATTTCGTTTCAAAATTCCAACGGGAAGTGGATCAAACAGAGCCTGACAGAAGGACAGACAGATAGACAGGACACTCCGGGCTATTATTATATTTATATATATTATATAGGTATTGTTATAAATAAATGTATTGAAACATATCACCTAGGGTTTTAATTTTTAATTAATTTTACCTAGTTGAAACATTATAGCCAACTGTTACCAAATGAATACAATTTTTCTATTATTTAAAATCAATGCTACAAAATGTAGACATTAGTATTATTCGTTTAACTTATTAGGATTCAGGAGACATCAATGCTAACGTTGAATAATTTTTGCCATGAGAGTTCCTTCACCTCAATCCACTTTGGAAATTTTCCTCAACGCATTTAAAGTAGAATTTCCTCTTGATCAATGACTGTATTTAAGGAAAGCAGATGATAGGAGGTGTTGTAGACAAGAGACCAGAGAGGAGAGAAGAGAAGAAGAGAGAAGAGCTTCAATTGAGCGCTGGCCAGAACAAGAGCTTAATTGACTTTGGTGTGCTTGCTAATGAAGAGG
>JAKCPI010026343.1:0-24820 GCA_023213315.1 Euborellia annulipes | reverse complement strand
TGGTATAGAAGGCAGCACGCTGCCATTACACCAAGTCCAAACGCTACAGAAAAATTCATCTGTGACCCTAAATTGGCTCCCAAAGGTTTCCTGCATTGAAGATATTTATTTTAAAATTAAAAAGGATTATTTTCTTTTACACATACAGTATTTCATTTAAATAAACAGAGAGAAAAAAAAAAATTAGTTGGCTGAAGGAATTCGTTTAGAAACAAAGCCATCTTTTTATCTCTATAACTTTATATTGCAACAGTCAGTGGGTGTGTGGGTGGAGAATCAAATAAGTAAAGAAGAGAGCAAATCCCCCTAGAAGAGTTTTTTTTTAGGTCAGAGATACGTGCGATCCACATTTTTAAAAATAGTGTAGAAAACTATCTCTCTAAAATCTCTTATATGTTCGGAATTCTCATAAAATTAAAAGGCACAATGCCCGCCTTCGATGGGGTTCAAAGGGTCATAACTGTGTGGTAATTATATTTACACTTTTTAAATAAAATATAATGGAATAAAATTATAGGAAGGAGTCTATAAAGATTTCATCTCGGTTAAAAATTATTAAAGAAAGGTGGAAGAAACAAAGATAATTTGGCTCAACAATTATTTAATTTTCAATGTCTACGTTTCGAGGACTATATGTGACCCATCCTCACGACCTTGAAACACAACAATATAACATTTACATATATTTAGATATACATAAGCTTACATATAAATACAACAATACATTTTCATATATTTAGATAATCTTACAATACACCATAAAAATACAATAATTGTTTGGCCAATTTAAGGTTTTTTCGTCCTCAAAATTATGTTATTTAAGAAATTGAAATTTTCAATTTGGAGGTCTCTCAGTGAGTCATATTATTTCAACTTGATGTTAGCTTCTCAAAAAACCGTTAGAAGACCATTCAGTACCCAGTTACTCTATGCGGCAAGAGATGGCGTTAGTTTTTCCCATAGGCATACAAGGGATTTATTTCATTTCAATTGAAAGAGTCCAGCTAATTAATTAAAGGTAAAAAAATTAATTATTTTTCAACACAATGATTACTAATTTAATTATCTATAAGATATAGAGCGAATTTTTTAAAAATATCTTTTATTTAATGCGATTAATCTAAAAAAAATTATTTTTTCGAAAATCAAAAAAAAGGGCTTCTATAATTTGTAGATATTTTATTTATAAATAGCTTTAATTAAAAAAAAATTGAGGTCGATAGCTTCAAAATTGTGGCCGCTGGAATCTCCCAAAACTAGCACCCCGAGACGCGTACCTTAATAAATTGGTGATTTATGAATAGAATTTAATTTAATTTCTTCACCTGAGCGCCTGGAGAGTAGGCATCAAAAGAACCTGTGACGCGATGCCGGTAGCGGAGGGAAGGCGGCGGCAGCAAAAATAAAGCGAAAAGGGGTAGGCGTCCGGTTAATGGTGAGGGAAGAGGCACAAAAGAAATTCTCGTCTTAAAGTCCAATTACCTCCCCTATCTTCCCTTTGTGGACTGTGAGCACTTATTATTAAAAATCAGCTCTACTCTACTGTATAGAGATATCGATAGAAGGTAATTTTATTCAGGAAATAATTTGCTCATTTGTTGATATTGCGTCCATTCCACCAATTAATTAGGCATTGAAAGAAGAACGAGAGATTATGTTACGTTGAAAAATCAAATCTACGTTTAGGCGTTTGGTGCTTTAAGTGATAAAAAAATTTCAAGAAAGGAAAAAGAGATTTTAAAAATTTTTAGAGAGACTAATTAGCAGAATCTCTAAAATGTTGTTAGATAAAATTTATACTAAACATTTTTGGGAACTTGTTGAATGAATTTCCATTTTCTTTGGTAAATTCTTTTAAGTTCATCAAATCCTTCTTTTAAATATTGACAAAAAGAGGAATTCTACGAATTTATTTTTCTAAGAAATTTAATTTGAATGTGTGCTGGCATATTCTTCTTCTTTTGTCCTCGTCCCATTCCCGCGATGCGGGGTCGGCGGTCCTCACAAGATGTGGGCCCCTGAGCGAATGTGCGCTGGCATATTGACGCTATTAAATTAAATATTGTAACAAGTTTCTTAGAGAGAAATTTTAATGGGGTATTATGGGCATAGCTTTAATCCAATTAGAGCTATCCTTGAATCCCTGTTGAAACCAAAATCAAATTATAATTGGCATTTTTTAATCTATTTTAAGCTCCTTCTGGTCATTTAATTTTATTATTTATCGTGTTATTTGCTGATGAATATATTATATATATTGATATACTGTATAAAAATTTATTTTAGGATTTGAAAAATTAATCTTGTGGATGTTTCTATTGAACAAAAGACTGGAATCAAATTTTTTTAATGGTTTTAATATAATCAGGTGTGATTTATTGTTATGGTCATTGGTTCCGTAACAATGACTAATGGGTGTTAACGATGGGTATTGTAAGTAATCCGTTCGACGCCAAGTTCTCGCATTTGCTCAAATGACTTTCAATAAAAAAAAAATGAACTGGAGAAAAAATAGACAAATTAAAAGGATATTCTAATAAAATAAAAAAGTATTTTTATCTATTCGATTAGAATTATTATGAGTTTAATAAAAATACATTTTTATTTACAAGAGTTTAATCAGAAATGAAGAAATTTTATAATTAGTCCCTGGTCTATATTTTATGTAGATTAATATATTGGAAGTATTTAAATTGGAATATTTTTATATGAGAATAGGAGTGCATTCACTGACAATTGAAAGGAATATTTAAAGGTCTTCTCTTTAAATTATTAAACATAAATCAAAAAATTAATTTTTCATTAACTAATATCTTCAAATATTTCCTAGGGATGAAATCGTAACTTCAACAATCAATAACTCAACAAGAGAGAGAAATTTCGGTACGAAAATAATTTTCCTGTAATTAATCATATAAAATTTGGATTCGAAATTCCAACGGGAAGTTACCCAAATAGAGCGTGACAGACGGACATTAATGAATTATAGATTGGCCTATAGAAGAAGAAGAAAGAATATTAAGCACTCTTTATTTTATAACCTTATTGCCCTATACTCCGTTCTGGATAATAAGTAAAGTAGAAATCTCAATTTGTAAGGATCAATTTTCGCCTTTGGTATACGGAAAGGGGAAAAAACAATTTAGAAAAGATTAAAAAAGGATAGCCAACTCCCTCCCTCTCTCTCTCTTCTGGGCATTCGATCTTAATAAACTAAGGTTGAGATTGAAAAAGTTGATTGCTTGGTGAGAGCTTAAAAGTATCGACTTAGATTAAATATTTCATTAATAACTGACCAAGTAAAAAAAAATTTTCCCATTTATTGATTTAGGCTCTACTGAAAGATTTTTTTATTTTAATTGGGAAGAGAAAGTACACGAGGCAGCAATAAAAGAGAGCCTTTAGAAGTCGAAGGAAATGTTTCGAATGAAATTTATCCTACTATCTTCAGTCCTTTTATGCTACATGCAATTACCAAAGCATATTTTTAGATACACGAGAGTCAGTGGCACAATTTTATTTTCTGACGACTGTGTGTGCACAAATACATCTAGATTCAGTCATCAATGTCCCGATCTGATGATGATCATTCATTGACCAATTACTGTAGATGTATTGTGTACCAGGGGCGTATATAGAATATTTTTTCGAAGAGGGGACCCGAACTCATTTTTAAATATCCCCTCCCCAAATATTTTTAAAATACCGGATACACCTACCTGACCCGAGGGGCCCTCTCAATTTTCGTAAAATTTAATTTTTCCGTTTTCACCTGAGCCCCGAGGGGTCCGAGCCCTCTCAAAAAAAAAAGTTTTATTAAAAAACGCTTATACTAAGGTATTTTTAAAATACCGGAAATACAAATATATTTCATTTTTTTTATTACTTTTATTTATGCAACGCACTTTTTCAAACAAAAATATAGAAATTGGCCATAAAAGTATAGATATTGGCCATATACCCTCTTATATATGTATACATATAGCTATATACATATCTATAGATAAAATTTCGGGGTGGGGGGCATATATACGCCCCTATTGTGTACACACATAGATATAATTTCTATTTTATTTTAATTCACGAAAACTAACCCGCATTGAATTATAAAGACGTAAACTTTCTAAGATATATTTTATTTAAAAAATATTATTTTTTCATCTTTAATGGAAATAAATAATAAATTAAAGATTCAAAGAATAAGTAACTTTTCATTCACAAAAATCAATCCATTGGGGAGATGATAATCAAAGAGAACGACCGAATTCGCAAAATAAATTTATGTGGAATGTCCCCTGGTGGACATTGTTATTAATAATAAATATATATTAAAAAAGTATAACCCTAAATAGCCTCAGAAGGTGAAAAGTGGAATTAAAAAAAAAAATATATGAATAATAACCGTTGCTAAATAGATAGAGACAAATAGATTAATTGCCGATGAATGAAAACATAGTTTGAAAGAATAATAATCTGAATTAGTTTAAGCGTGTGTATTTGAAAGGGCTTAACAGAGAGAGAGAGAGAGAGAGAGAGAGAGTCCTAAGCCCACCTATTCAATCTATGTAAATCAGCCCTTAGGCATTTTGTGTTAAATGACCTTTTCCTCTCAATCAGAACTGCTCATTAGTTGCAGCTTGTTGCTCTTTAGTGTTATATATTTGCATATTTTCAGGAAATTAATAAATAAATATTGAAATATTTTTCGAGATCTATTATTTGAAAAAAAAAATATTTTCCAAAATACCTCATTCCGACTTTAAATGAGTCATAAAATATTTTTTTTTTTTTTGGCCCCATCAATAAAAAACACTCACATGTCTTGTTAAATAAATATTGTATTTTTTTCCAAAATATTGTTCAATTAAATAAAAGATTGAAAAAGTATATAAAGAATTTTTGCATTGCTATTTTTTTTAAAACCAAACTATTATTATTATTATTGCAAATGCAGAAAAATCTGCATTAGCAGCCAGGAAAAATAAAAAAAATTTATTTATTTTGGATGTCGTTTTTTTATTTTTTTTCTGGCTGCATTATCCTCTTTTTCTTCTGTGTTTTTTACTTTTTCTCTATTATTGAATTTAAATTTCCTCATTGTATTAATGTACATTTTGATAGCGACTCATCTGACATTCATGAAATTTTATTGGTCCGGTAAAGATTTTCGGACTAGATAGAGCTTTGTTTGAAATATTTTGTGGATATCAAAGAACGCCATTTAGGCTGTAAATAATATATCGTTTAAGATAAAAATATTTGGACCGCGAGCCTAGGATAAAGATAGTTAGTCCGTCCTCTGCGAAAGGGAGTTCAGTGTGCGCAAATATGCCGAAATAAACACAAACTCATATCGCAAAAATACTTTTATCTTCAAGAATTAAATACACATTCAGAAAATAATCTCCAATTATTTAAAATAATTTTTATTTAAGAACAAGTTTACAATAAATTTTGACGTGACAACGTCTTACAATGCATGTATGTATAGTGGCCGGGTAGGGAGGCATGCACGAAAAGGTTTGCGGCTTGAATAACTTCTCTGTCTTAAGAGGTATAATTATGTTGAGTATACGGTTAGAAAGAATGATTTTTCAGCTAAAGATTTCACCTTTTATTTTTTTCCATTTATTTCATTTTACCGCGCGGCGGTAAATTCTAATTTGAAAGTTTAAACCACTGTAGATTCCGAACGCCTAATCAGATCAGACCAAATGTGATGTCAATTGGTGCAGAAAGAAAAACTCTAATTGATTAAATAAAAAAATCTCGAGTAATTAACTCTAAAAAAGAACATTTGAATGCTCGTCTTCCCCTCCTCTCTTCATGTAAAAGTTTAAAGACACCAGACGGAGGATCGCCAAAGAACTATATCATGCTCTGAAGATGGCCAGGCGTTAGGCCCGCCGAAATAATTGCAAATTATAAATATATGGTATAAGGCGATTCCTGGAAAATTTTTGTTGTTTTATTTCTCCCGTCAAATCACCCTCTGAAACCAGCAACAACTCATATATTACCATATTTTTAGAAAGATTGGTTCAATACCCCAGATCTTTTTTTAATAAAGCCTTCTAAATTATGAAAAAAAAATTATCATTATTATTCCAATCCAGTGCCTGCTTGAGGATTTGTTTAGATTCATAGAATAAAGAAATGCAATTAATACATAAGTATTTCTCTATACATTTCATATGGGAGAAATCGTAACTTTAGGAATTAATAACTCAAAAAGTTTAAAAAATTTTACTGTGGAAAACTTAAAGAAATAAGACGAAGTTGTTGTGGGAGAGAAAATAAAAGAGCAACGTGTAGAGATGAATGTTTGCTTCTTTTTTTTTCTTGAAGTAGATATCAATTTTAATTTTCCATTTCTTTTTTATTATTTCCAGGTTCGATAAGTAATATTGATGTCGGTTCCGGCGATACCGTGGCTGTTGCGGATACCTGCGGGAATCGAACGCAGGTTCGCAAAGTGATAGCTGGCGTGGTGGGAGCTGCATCGAGTGTCACCTCCATCCAAGTGGCCAATCTCCTACGACTCTTCAAAATACCTCAGGTAAAAATTCTATATTTGTTTAATTTAATTCCAAATTCTAAATCAGAGGTCAACGGTTGATTTAAAATTAACGAATTATTAAATTTAAACAAGTTTCTATTATATAATATATTAAAAATTATGTATATATTATAGGTTGAGGCATAAGTATTTTAGAAAGACTTTGGTGGGGCTTTTTTTTATTAAAAAAACATTGACACTTTTTTCTCACTCACACTCACACACATTGGTGGGGCTTAGCACAAAAAAACGTTAGAAAGCACAGCTCGAACTAAAGGCCATCTTTAAATTTAAATAGTTTTCGAGATCTTCATTTTTAATATTCAATAATTTGGACTTGGTAAGCATAGGAATATTTAACAAGTCTTTGTGAGTAGGTTTAATTTGTTGGTGAACCATACATCCCAGAAATCCGCGGAATCTAACCCAGGATCTCCAATCTATCCAGGCCATCATTTAAAATTAAATTAGCCCCTCTTTCTCTTTAATTTTTTACCCGAATGAAATTATTTTTGTGTTAATAGCTTTATTTTTGCACAATTAAATCTTTTAATAAATTTAATAAAACTTATATAATATGGGAACAATTATCATCATTAACACAAATTAAAGCCTTTGATTACTTGTCAAAATAGAGTGGCAATGAAATGAAAAGAATTTCATTCGTTGATGGGGAACAGCCTATAGTTAGAACGTAATGAAATTTTTGTATAAATAAATAATATTAATATGTGTATTTGAATTTCAATAACAAAATCAAGTCTAATTTAACTAATAGACCACGTAGGTAGGATGTATAAATTGGCCATTTAGACAAATAACAGTTAATTGATATTTATTAAAATTTATTTTATATTTCATTCAAAAACTTGTTATTATCAATTCCTCCAATTTAAATTCACAGCGGAGTTTTAATTTCAAAAGGATTTTATAATAATAAAATAGTATTTAAAAATCAGAGTTACCCGTTCTATTATAAACACAAGAGTAATTCTTATATGGAGGGAGCAGTTGCCGAAAAAATGCTGTGATAACAACAACAAAATACAAAATATTTCTTAAAATAATAACATTGTGTAGAATCAATGATTAAATTTGTAAAATTTTGAATGATTTTTAATAAATAGTCTATATATCAATAGAATCAAAATCAATCTGTATTTTATTTGCATGTTGATCAAATAATAATTCCAGCAGAAACAGAATTAATTATCTGCTGTCAGATTTCTAGATGAAACAATATTATAGCGATTTTATGAATAAATGGATTCGAAGGTAATTTTGCATTCATTGTCGAAACAAAATTTAAATACTAATTTATGCCTAAAAAGAGAAAATGTATGTACAAGTTAAGAATATAAAATTATTTCCAATTATAGAAAAGAAAAAAATAACTAGTAATATCAGGAGGTAGAGGAGTTGGCGTAATGCCTGCCCTTCAACATCTGGAGTCGGTCCAATAAAATTTTTGAAAAGGTAAATAAACGAGGATCCTGTTAAGTGCCTTGCAGCCATTTGGGCCAGAAAGAAAAGCAGATGACGCTACAATAATATCAGCTATAACTCTAAAGAATATCTAATTAGAAGTTTAATGTATGCATGACGCCTACTATATTTGGAAGCCCCTGGGCTCTCATTCAAACAATGAGGCTCGCCCACTCATCGATTTTCGGAATAGCTAAAGCTCGACTTTGAATTGATTTTCTCTGCCAAAGCCTTGGTATTTCTCAGAATTGACTTCGCGGAAATTTTGTTTTATGCTAACCTACAATAATAAGTTATTGAATGCACTATTTGATAAAATAATTAAAAAAAACTGTTCTCTCGGTTCAACACTTTTATTTGGCCAAGATGAAAAGACACCACTGGGAAGATTTTCCGGCGTAATAACAATGAGGTAGTGTGGAAGTTGGGAACAGCTGTTTTTTTTTTTTTTATTTCTCAAGACCTTTACATAAGCCTCAAAAACATTAATGGAAAAAAATATTGAGTTGGAATATCGTCCTTATAATTTATTTTTATAATTCAATGGGGGGAGTTCTTTATTTGTGAATTATGTTGATGTTTGTTTTTCCTTAATTTCATATCAAATTCAGATACGGCAAAAATGTAACACAAATGCGGTGGAAGAATCTCGGGTAACTCATGATCGGCTTCTTAAGGGGGCTCGGGAGCGAAGTGGTTACGCATGTTTTTCCCGATAAGATGGCGTAGTGTGTCATAAAAAGTATGGCCAAAAAATCAAGTAATTCAAAAATTTGCCAAGAGATGTCAGAATGGTAGCTAATAATATTTAAAGCATTTGGTTGATTTTCATTGATCTTTTAACAATAAATACTTTATAAATGTTATTATATATTATGTATCTTTTATAAAAGCATAAAAATATATAAATATAGGCCAGATATAGGCTAATACTATATCGGCTGTTAGACTAGCTTCCCATCTATTGCAAGAATGCTGAACTAATTTGACAGTTGGTTTTTTAGTAAATCATCTAAGCTTATTTTAAAAATTTCTTAATTAATATGTGATTAATAATAACAATAAATTCATTTTTAAATTTAAAAAAAATTAAAGATTATTGGGACAGATTGTTTTTTTGTATTAGCTTGTTAACAAAAAAATTAATTTCGATAATTTTTTAATAAGTCATTAAAAAAATTATAGGTCGATATTCCAATAATTTCTTATGAATTTAATTCATTAAAAAAAAACCGCATTGAAAAATTCCTACGCGTCGATCCTGAACCCCCTTAAATTAATTTTTTTATACTGTATATATGTATATACTTGATTAAGTTAAAATGTTCAAAATTTAAACATATAACAAAAATTTTAAAGTGGATTCATGATTAAATTAAATATTGAAATAGAAATAAAATATAGAGAAGAGGGAGACTGGGAGATTTTAATTAATTTGGAAATTTTCAAATTATATAAATCTTTTTTTCAACCCTTATAAAATCATTATGGTTATCTCTTTTTTTATCTAAATCGAGATCACAGCTGCTTTGTGAATGCATTTCACCCTTCCAAATCGTTTTTTTTTTTAAAGTGATTAAACAAAAAATTTTTAATTAAAATTTTAATATGTATTTGTTCACTAGCTATTTATACACATTCCGGTATATTTAGATTATATACCAATAAGTAAAATTAAGTTGTAATTCGAAAATTGTGGAGATTCTTGTTGATAGTCATCAGAAAAAAAGCAATAATTTAGATTGAGATGGCTGCCTGCTTAGGGATGGAAAAATTAAAGCATCCAACTATGTTGAATTCAATTTTAAAAATCGTCGTTTTTTTTTTTTTTTTTTTTTTTTTAATCTAGAACTCTTTCAAAAGTAATGGAAATACTAGAAGGCCTACCAGTACTACAAATTTAAGTAAATTAATGAAAGTAGTAAATTAAAATCAAAATCAATCTTTCAACCGTACGCTCACATTGAAAACATTTTTGTATAAAGCACTCGACTATCTGTTTCAAGATATTTATTAATTATAAATTAATACATATTTGGACACTTTCGTGTCTCGTAGTATTATTTAATAAATTTATATAATATTTTAAATTATATAGGCCTACTAAGTGATATGTTTCAAGTTTTTATTGGTGAAATAATACACTTTATACGTATATCATCTTCAGAAGTGGAATCACAACTCATAAAAACTTGAGACATATCACCTAGTATATTATTTAATACAATGTTTCATCTAGAGTCTATGGTCGAGATTTTAAATCTTATAATTTATACTTAATTATTAATTAATTTCTTTAGAGATAATCACATGCGCAATGGGTAGCTAAATTGGTTTAGATTAGCTTATCAAATTTGAGCTTCAAACAATTTTTTGAACTTAAGATAACACACTCGGTATTCTGATTTACGAAATGTTTTCAAGATATTTATCAACCTCTAAATACGAAAATATCCCTAAAACTGTCGAAAAAGGAGGCCAACATAAATACTTTATTTTAATTTGATATTTTGACCTTACTTTTTTACTTGATTTGATCTTCCTTACTTGTGTCATTTTATTGAAAAAATCCTTTATTCTCACGCATCGCTTTTATTATTAGAATAATCAATTTAAAAAAAAACCCACTGATGATAATAGCTAATTTCAGATTTGATTTGTCTTTTTAATTATCTCTTCATTGCCATTTATATTAAAGTTCCTTTGAAGTGCCTGTCCATTTATCAATCACTTTAATAAAATGAGAGGAACAGGCCCAACCCATTTGATAAATATTTCACTATTGTTAGAGGGGTTTATTAAAAGCAATCAAATCAATGACGGAGTTTCGAGACTCCTCTTCAGGTTCATTTAATGATTAATTAATTCGGGAACTTTTTTCAAGAGAATGTTGTGAAACCAAAAATGGAGAAAGAGACAAAATTTGAAATTCGAAAATCAAAATTATAATTTAAAAGAAGATTCGAAAAACAATATCTAGTTGGATTTATATTCAATAATGTTTCTAAACTATTTACAATATTTGTATTGATTTTATGCAAATATTTTTTCCTTAAATCAAGGTACATAGGACATTCATAAAAAAGGTGATACAAATTTTCCTCCACAAACATATTACAAATTGAACAGATTTCAGTCTGGTCAACAAAATAGGCAGTACCCTTAACCCACACCCTGAGACGGTCCCCACTAGCCAATCTTAGCTGAGCAGCAATCCTTAAAAAATTCAATGGGACTTGAAAGTCCAGGTATTTTTGGCGAAGCCTTTCATTTGTTGTTTTTAAATTTTTGTAGTAATCATTGAATCTTGATTCTCTCATTCTTGTTTGATCCCTTACGAGAAGTTGACTCTCCAGTTTTTCTAATATTGTTGGTATTTGTTCTTTTATGCTTTCTGGGCTTCTCGACCAAATTTCCGACTTCCCTGCAAGCCGAAGTAGGTCTTTAAGTTGGGTTACCCAGTTCCATTCTATTTTGTTGTTTTGCAGTGAGTCGGTTCTTGAGAGTTCTTCAAAGCACAGTCTAGGGAGCCGCGACCTCTCCATTTTCAGAATCTTCGTCCACCAGTAGAACATTCTCCTAGCTACAGCTATGAGGATGGGATTTCTTCCGATTTCCATTCTGATGTAATGATTCGGGGTGTTTCTGGGAATTTGCAGAATTTTTTTTATAAATTGTACATTTATTACTTCGAGTTCGTCTACATATCGGTATGCCCATATTTCCGAGGCAGGAAAAAATTAAAGATTATTGGGACTGATTGTTTTTTTGTATTTGCTTGATAACAAAAAAATTAACAACTATAATTTTTTAATAAGTCATTAAAAAAATTATAGCTATGTCCCAATAATCTCTTATGAATTTAATTCATTAAAAAAAACGCATTGAAAAATTGCTTATAATAGTCTAGTTTTTTAAGTACGTTTAGACGTCGCTCCTGAACCCCCTTAATATTGTTATTATTCAAAGAAAAAAACAAAAATAAGTATAGGCAGGATTGCGTACATATAAATAAGCAGAGATGTCATTAGCAGATCTGGATTCTAAAAATATTCTCTCGCATTCTCTTTCTTTTGCTTATTGATCTTTTTATTCAGGATGAAATGTGAGTGCCTAAAATAAAGATAAATGAATGCAATGAATCACCAATTCTTATATAATTGGAATTGTTTGTTTATCAAGTGGAAGTTGTCGTCGACACAGCAGCAACACACAAGATCTAGATTAAGCGAATTATTTGATTTATGAACCAGTTGTATTTATTGGAATAACAATGACAAATTTACTGAGAGGGCGAAAAGAGATGTCTTTAAAAAAAATTCTATCTATAGTGAATTAAGAGGGTATAGGGTCTAAACGTACTTTAAAAAAAAATCTTGTGTGACTGGCGCACATAACACAACTTTCGATCACCAGATTTTTCGTGTCGACATGTACTTAGTTTCCGACAGTACGGTACATTCGAATTTCAAGATGTAAAATTTATAAAGTATGGGAAAATATTTATATTTTGTTACGAAGGCAACCATTTCTCCTGTTTTTTTCTATGGAGTACAAGAGTAAAGTGGTCTTCAGAAGATTTCAATGACAAAATGAGAATATACATTTTAAAGAGAATCTAAAAAATAATTTATTTTTAAATATTTAAAAAAAAATCGTCTCCATACAGGACCTTAATCATATGCTTTGGAATTGCATGAAATTTGAAGGAGGACCCAAAATGGAAGAAAACTTAAGAAAGATCTGGAGGGTGGGCCCTTTGGCTAGTGTGTTTTTTTTTTTTTTTTTTAATTACGAAAATTGAATTATAATCAATAAGGTGCTGTCCGAAATGTTTCGGTGGAAATAAAGGCCTTAAATATTTATATATAATTAATTAATTTAAAAAAATCGTTGGAGCGAATTTAGAGAAAATCGAAAAAAACTGAAAAAGTGCATCAGTAAAGTACTAGTACTCTTTGGTCGATTTTGTTCAAAAGCTTCGTGTCACGTCCCATGGGGGTGCCTAAGGCTTAAATATACAATTTCAACCTCCTAGCTCTTTCCGTTCTTGAGATATTCTGTTCACAGTCACACACACAGACACACACATACTCAGACAGACAGATCATGTCGCGAAAAAAGAGTATTTTGCACATCTTATAAAAATAAATTTTAAACTATTGATTTTAGGAGATTGCCAAAATCCATTATATGCTTCTTGATTCCCGAAACGTTAGAGATATATTAAATGTCTCATCTTTAGGCCATATCGAAATTTAATGACACATTAAATACTCGTATATCTCGAAAGTGAGATTAATTTGGCTCGGTCTGCAATCCTCTACAATCAAATACAATCAGAAATAAAAAGATGGGCTCTTCAGGTTAATTCAAAGATTTTAAATTTCATAAAATTATTTGAAGATTTAAAACTTGCAATTGATTTTTTTATCATTAGAGATTGAAAGTCTTTTGTGTAAAAAAAATTATATTTCAAATCAGCAGCTTTTTTCCCTCTTTTTCTGTCAAGAATGAATTTTTTTTTTAATACCCGAGCCTACGAATAACAGACAGCTATTTTGGGGATTTTATTGTTTATGATATTATTTAAGAGACGAGCGAATGCTAATGGGTTTCCTCCTCAAGGGAGAAGAAGCCTTTAATCTTGGTTAAATCCTTGCCAGGGATTGACTCTTTTTCAAAGAAAGATTTTAGCGTGAAAGAAAAAAAAATATTATAAAAATAAAAATAATAAATGGAAAAAAATAATGCTAAAGGTAAAAAAAATATTATTTAGGGACTCCATGAAATAGCAAGAGGTTATGGGCCCAAGAGGAGAATAATACTATAATTCCTAAAATTAAAATAATCAAATTAAAAATGAATTTAGAAAAATAAAGCGATAAAAAAGATCAAAGTATTCTCTATACTTAGCAATTCAGATAATAATTAAAAACTATTTTATTTTTTCGCTCACCCCATTGATCACATAAACGTGTATAGAAAAAAGAAAAGCAAATTGTACATTGTAGCTACAAATAGAATGCTTGCTTTTAGAATTTAAATAGAGAGAGTATGTAGCCACATACACGCACAGTACAAGAGAGAGGTGGGAGTGACTCTGATGTTCATTTAATTAATAGACCTAATAACGATACAAAGGGTCGATTGAATTCATTAACTGTATTTCGGTCCTCGATTCATTTGTCTAATTTCTTTTATATATATTTTTTTTAACTTAGCTATTTATTTACTTAAAATTGAAAAATTCATTGAATTGAAACCAGGAGACAGCGGTACATAACATTTTGACAAAAAAAGTAATAGGTTTCGCTTAGTCAAAATTCATAATTATTACAAAACACCTGTGATAGGTCTGTTCGCTTGCCATGGCAGTACAATTTACATATTTTGCCCTGCAGCCACTTTAATATTGATAAATGAGAATATAAGGAACATAGGCCATTAGTAGGTAAAAAAAGAAACATCGAATTTTACAAAACTTCCCAGACAGCTTAGAATATTGCAGTAATAGTGCCAAACTTGCTCAATATTGCAGCAACATTGCAGCAATATTCCTTCAAGTTACAAAGAGACGGACATACCATGGCAGGAATATTGCAGCAATGTTGTTGCAATATTCCGTTTGGAATATTGCTGCTGCAATATTGTCAATATTTTGCAAGATTGGCAATATTGCAGTAATATTGGCAATATATGCAAGATTTGCGATATTGCTGCAATATTCCTAGCTGGCTGGGTTTGGGAATTAATCCCCAAAAAACATAAATCAAGTATGGATACTCATATGACATAAACTAAAAAGTCTTGAACGATCCTTTAAAAATTTGTCTGATAATAACAAAAAAAAAAAGGATCAAGGAAAACATGTCCTTTTGAAAGGTAAGTAGACAAATTAAAAAAGATTAAAAAAAAAAAAAAAAAAAAAAAACGTTGCGAAACCTTCTCCCCTTCCTTTATCCTTGCTCGTGACTGTTAGTCAATTCGAATTGGAAAGGCAAATTGGATCATTTTTCTTCTAACGCTGTCATAGTGTTCCAATTTTGAAAATGTTTTTTTTTCTCAATTGATTAACTATTTGTCATTTGCAGACATGTATTTTTTTTAATAGTTATAACATGTTGGGGGCGTTAAAAGCCTCGCAGGATTTGAACTAAATAAATGACAAATTTCGGCTGATTGTTACTCCAAAAAATGAAGACAAAATCGTTTTATAAAAAAATAAAACTCTCTGTAATAAAACACGTGAGGATACAAATTTTTTGTTCAAACATATATAGGTCTATATATATATTTTTAATTAAATTTTGGCCCTTCCCTAATAAAAATTAATATCTTGTTGATAATTGCGAGAGCGGCCAACTACAAGGAATGTAAATGAATATTTGAATATTAGATTAGCTGTCATTAAATAGCCATGTGGGATGTGGAATATTTGATCAACTCTAAATGCAGATCACACTGATTTAAATGCATTGGCCTCAGAGAGATTAAACATTGGCTGCCCTGATGAGTGGAATTTTTTCAGATTGCTCTTAATATCATCTCCAAATTGTCCAGATAATAATCAAATATATTAAATTAATAAATGTTTGACATTTAGCGTGTTCTATCTTATTTGAATAAATGAAATTATAGGGGGAGGGGATCCTATTACTTTGAAGAAGGGAAAATTTAAAGTCATCAGTTTTCATCTTTACATTTCAAGATAAATGTGGTTGTGGTTTTTGTACGAAAACTCGCATAAACAAACGGAAATCACGATAACTGAATCTCTATCAAATTTTAGAAAAAAAAAAAAAATTTTTTAAATTTGTTTCATCTGAGGCCATTTAGATCCCGTTCCTATTTATTTCAAATGAGTCTTTTTACTTTCTCTTACCTCTATATATATGTAATATATATATAGAGAGAAAGTATTGGATTCATGTCAAAAATTCGATGTCGAGATTTTGATGGATCTTCACGTTTTGAGGTCCCCTGAATCCAAAAAAGTGGTTTTCGCGACATGGTCTGTCTGTGTGTCTGTGAACAAAATATCTCAATAACGGAAAGAGCTAAGAGGATGAAATTTTATATTTAAGTTAGGCACACCCATGGCACGTGACACGAAGCTTTTGAACCAAATCGACCAAAGAGTACTAGTACTTTACTGATGTACTTTTTCAGTTTTTTTTTTCGATTTTCTCAAAATCCGCTCCAACGATTTTTTTTTAATTCAAAAATCAATTATTTTTTAGATTCTCTATAAAATGTATATTCTCATTTTCACATTTTTTCTCATTCACACTCACATTCACACACACATTCACACAGTCTTTTCGGCAACTGAGGCCATTTAAGACTTTTTACGATAATCAGTATGTTTAATATATCAATTGGGGGGTCCAGGCATTTTTATTTAAGTCATTTGGTATCCAAATGCCTTAATATTCTCATTTTGTCATTGAAATCTGAAGACCACTTTACTCTTGTACTCCATAGAAAAGATAGGAGAAATGGTTGCCATGGTAACAAAATTTAAATATTTTCCCATACTTATAAATTTTACATTTTGAAAATCGAATGTACAGTACTGTCGGAAACTAAATACATGTCGACACAAAAAATCTGGTGAGACAAGCACAGAACACAACTTTCGATTACCGAAGGTAAGAAAAAGTTGTGTGCTGTGCGCCAGTCACACCAGATTTTTTAAGATAAGAGAGTGCTATTTTTTTAATAAGCCAGATATCCATTCTTACTAATTGTCTGAAACCTGTTGACTGAAAAATTGCCGAGAAATCGCTGAAGTAGCCTGTATTTATTTTGACAACCTTAGTTTGAATTTTAATAAAAAAGTAATTACAGGAAAAGATGTTTATTTTATTGATTTTAAATTTTTTAATTTAATTTCCTAATGCCTCGAATTTCGCTTTCAATTCATTTATTTATTAAAAAAATAAATAAATAAATAAAAAAGGTAAATTATAAATCAATTCGCTTTCCTTGTTAAAGTAATAATTTATTATTATTTTTTTTTTAATAAAAATACCATGTGTTATAATAATAAATTGGATATTAATTCAGCGCTCTTTTGACAGGTAGAGAGAGAGAGAAAACAAACAAATAAATGGCTGCTTTATTGAACGATTTTGTCCAATGAGGAGGACTCTTTATTTAATTCTTTTTTTAAATATTCTAAAACGACTTTATCTCTCTGTTGGTGGTGAGTTTATCACTTATTGCTAAGCTACTACTAATCAAATTTCAAAGATAGAAAGTAATTTAAAAAAATAAAAAGAAAACTTATAAAAGGTTTTATTAATATTATCATTTAAAATATAAAAGTAATTAATTTTTTTCTTGTCTTCTCTCTACCTTCGTTGAATGTTGAATTGAATTTTAATTGAATGATTAAATTTTTAATGAAAAAAAAATAATAGAAACTTTTAAAGTCGCTTTTATTTAGGTGTCTTGAAAGGGACTAAATGTTCATTTACTTCAAGGAGAGATCTTGTAAAAAATTTGATGTTGAAATTTTGATCGAAGTACTCGCTTTAAGGCCCCCAAAAAAGTGGTTCTATCTAACAAGGGGAGTGCATAGCCTTGATAACACCGATTTGAACGAAAATTTTTTTATGTGTAGTACTTGATGAAAAACGAATTTTGTTAAAGCCAGAGAACGCGCTTCTCAACGGTTCGTCTAAAAAAAGTGTTAAAGATTTTGCCTGCATGCCTTAAGCCGTTACTAACAATAACATTTACAAATGTCGCGATGGCTAGATCGATAGGGCGCATTCTTTGTAAACAAAAAATCCCGAGTTCGAATCTCTTCTTGTGCAACTATTTTTTTTTGTGTAATTTATTTTTTTTGTTTTTGTTTCAGAATATTTTTTTAATATTAATAAATAAATAAAAGTTTTTTTTTAATTATTAGCATTTAATTTTCAACATGTTCCATATATTTAAAGAAAGTTCGAATGCTTTCTGCCAAAAATATAATATAAGGAAATATTTAATATTAGGCCTATACTAGAAATATATTACTATTAATTGGACACATAAATAAATTTATAATAATATTTATGTTTTTAAACAGTTGGGTCGTTCATTTTCCGAACTTTGAACATGTTACGACAATATTTTTTTATGTGTCCAATTAATAGTAATATATTTCTAGTATAATATTAAATATTTCCTTATATTATATTTTGACAGAAAGCATTCGAATTTTCTTTAAATATATGGAACATGTTGAAAATTAAATGCCAATAATTAAAAAAAAAAACTTTTATTTATTTATTAATATTAAAAAATATTCTGAAACAAAAACAAAAAATAAATAAATTACACAAAAAAAAAAAAAAAAAAAAAAAAGATTGCACAAGAAGAGATCCGAACCGGGATTTTTTGTTTACAAAGAATGCGCCCTACCGATCTAGCCATCGCGACATTTGTAAATATTATTGTTAGTAACGGCTAAGGCATGCAGGCAAAATCTTTAACATTTTTTTAGACGAACCGTTGAGAAGCGCTTCTCTGGCTTTAACAGAATTCGTTTTTCATCAAGTACTACACATAAAAAATTTTCGTTCAAATCGGTGTTATCAAAGCACTATTCACTTTGTAAGTGTTTGTCTGCGAAAAAAATAGTTAAAGATCTTTGGGGATGAAATTTGATATATATAGTTAAGAATCTCCTTGCAACAAAATTTTTCATCTTGAATTCTACTGTCGAAAACTAAATATATGTCGAGACAAAAAAAATCTGGTGTGACAAGAACAGAACACAAAAAGAAAGTTGAGTGCCACCATCACACCAGATTTTTGCGACAATCACACCTAATTATTTTTTAAATTGGATATTGTTTTGATATTTTAAATCTATTGATTTGTAGAGAAATTTTTATCAATTTTAGGCCAATAAGAGAATTTATTTTTCAAATATTCATCTCACACAGAGAGCGAGGGAGAAGGGCGACCATGTGGCCATTTTTATTTATTCAAATTAATTCATACTCAATATAATTTGAATACATTTGACGAGAATCGAACCAGTGATCTATAGAGAAAGAAGAGATACTAAAGTCCAAGGTCACAGTTTTATCTAAAAGAAATAATAAAGATAAACAAAATTTCATACTTCCTTCTTCTTATTAAAATTTTAAAATATTCATTAAACGATGGATGATGATAAAGAAGAAGAAAGGATATAAATTTTAACTTTTAACATAAATATCTATCTTTTTATTAAGATTGGTGGAGGAGGGGTCTAGGGATGGGAGGGGGCAATTAACATCAACTTTTATTTATGCTTTTAATTAAAAGCGAATCAGCTAGCTCTCTAACAAGGGGTTGACAGATAAACAAAATATTAAATTTTAAATATAGGATATTAAAATTTAACCGTTATTAAAGAGATAAAAATTATTTAGTATCAAGAATAAATATAATGTACAGTATATTATAATAAAACTTTTCGATGGATGTGGAGGGGGAAATTTGTATGATTCGAACGAATGCCTACCCCTACATAGTGAATAAATTTTAAGAGGGAACGGGAGCGAAGGTGATACGCATGTTTTTCCCGATAAGATGGCGAGGTGTGTCATAAAAAGTATGCCAAAAAAAATCAAGTAATTCAAAAATTTGCCAAGAGATGTCAGAATGGTAGCTAATAATATTTAAAGCATTTGGTTGATTTTCATTGATCTTTTAACAATAAATACTTTATAAATGTTATTATATATTATGTATCTTTTATAAAAGCATAAAAATATATAAATATAGGCCAGATATAGGCTAATACTATATCGTCTGTTAGACTAGCCTGCCATCTATTACAAGAATGCCGAACTAATTTGACAGTTTATTTTTAAATAAATCATCTAAGCTTATTTTAAAAATTTCTTAATTAACATGTGATTAAAAATAACAATCAATTTATTTTTAAATTTAAAAAAATTAAAGATTATTGGGACTGATTGTTTTTTTGTCTTTGCTTGATAACAAAAAAATTAATTACGATAATTTTTTAATAAGTCATTAAAAAAATTATAGCTCGATGTCTCTATAATCTCTTAAGAATTTAATTCATTTAAAAAAAAACCGCGTTGAAAAATTCCTTATACCAGGTAATAGTCTATAGAGAGAGAACCGGCCTAGTGCGGTTCCGTTCCCACCTGCTATAGTGAAGGGTGGGGGGTTTGACTACCCCTAACTACAACAGGATTTTTTTTTTGATCTGCTTCGCAATTTTTGGGTCCATTAAGAGTCGATTACTCTCTTAGAATGGATGCTGTATATTTGAGGTTATAGTTCCCCTATGTTAAGTTAAAAATATTTAGTTTAAATGGTTTTATATATTCGGGATATTGAAAGAAAACAAAAAGATTAATTAATTGAAATTTAAAAGACTTGTTGGATTTAATATTCCGTGATTTAAATTTTACAAGTATGATAGCTTGATGTTTCCTCTTGAAGTTACAAAAGAAAAATTTAGGTAAGGATTCTTTAATATTGTTAATAGGAAAATTATGAGCTAATATTTGGTGAATGGATGGAAATTCTTCTAATGTCATCATTCGCCGCTTGGAGTCAAACAACTCTTTTTGAAATAAAAATTGGTCACATTAATATTTATTTATCATTATGTCAGTTCATTGCATTTGATATTTTGGATTTTCAATAAAAAAAATGTATTCTGATTTATTTATAAGAGAATTATTTGTTTTATTTAATTATACAAGAAAAAAATTAATTCATAAAGGATGTGTCATTTATTTTAATTGAATTCTAGTTAGTGTCACTTTCTATCGGTCATTTCCCAAACTCTTTTCTAATTTAAATTACGGAGGTTATATTTAAATCCAACTAATCATCATTTATTAAGATTATTCATAATTATTATATCGGTATCCAAATAAAATAAAAGTTACATTTTATCAAATGGGATTTATTCCATTACAAGTCTATTTTTTTTTTTTTAAGTACGTTTAGACGTCGCTCCTGAACCCCCTCTTCTCTATCAAATTTTTATGATTTCGGGTGTGGGGTGTTTGAGAATCCCTTCATACCCTTACCCCCACCATAAAAAATAAATTTTCATTTGTGGATTAAGACATCAAAAAAATATAAGGTAATGATAAAACACGATAGGGTTTGCATATATAGTCAATTTATTTATTTTTTATTATTTGAGACGACTAAATCTGTTTTCAATAAGGTAATGAATTTGATTTGAGGCTTTTGAATAAAACCTATAAGATTTCCCATCCTTCTCTATCTCTTTCTTTGTAGGAACCTTAAAGGAATCGGATAAAACGCACACGAGGCTTTCATTCATTCAAGGTGTTTGTTGCTTTTCTAACATTGAAAGGATTTCTTTCCCAAATGATATTCAAAAAAGGGAAAAAGAGAGAATATCTGGCCAATAGACGTGAAGGACACTTCTGAAAAATAAGGGGGTCCATTCCCCCCCCCCCCCCCCCCACTATATATGATACCCTTAAATCTAATCAAGTGTTAATGAGAGAAGCACCAAATATTTGTCCTGTGGGGCATCGAAATCTAATACGCAGATATTAACGATTTTATGGCGTTCCAACTTTCAAAATTTTTAAAATTAATCGATAGATAAGATAATTTTAATAAAGACAAACTAGCATGGTTTTGAGATGCTTTGAAGATTAATACAAACAATTCCACGTTTATTAAATTAAATTTATTATTATAGATATCTCCATTATATGTGAAGCGTAATTATAATTACGCTATATTATATATATTATAATTATTATTATTATTATTAATTATAATTATTATTTGAAACTATAGTTTGAAAAAAAGAGTTACAAAAATTTTCTGCTCGTTTTTAGAGAATAAATCTCCTAGCATAACTAGAAAAAATAATTGGTCCAGAGGAAGCTGAGAAATTCGTAATGTGCGATAAATATATTTACAGCTCCCTGCTCAACGATTCACTCATCCTTTTAATATCTTCTTACTAGGACTATAAATGTGGCAAGGTATCAGAGATAAAAGAAGATTTAGAAACTAGAAAATAAATAAATAAATATAATAAGTTTTGTAAATGAAATGTGAACAAAACCGCATATTATGTGATGAAATATCGAGACACGGCTGTGCTGCCAACCAATAACCAAGATTTTCAAAAAAGCCGGAGAAATTTTCTCTACAAATTCATAATGACGATGCCATTTCAAATAAAATATAGGGTAAGAGAAAGTAAAAATAAAAAAAAATACTTTGTTTCGGAAAATGTTCAAGAACATTTCAATCAATCTATTGCTGAGTTACCCTTAAGGGGGAACGGGAGCGATGTGGTTACGCATGTTTTCCCGATAAGAGGGCGTAGTGTGTCATAAAAAGTATGCCCAAAAAATCAAGTAATTCAAAAATTTGCCAAGAGATGTCAGAATGGTAGCTAATAATATTTAAAGCATTTGGTTGATTTCTTTCGTTGATCTTTTAACAATAAATACTTTATAAATGTTATTATATATTATGTATCTTTTATAAAAGCATAAAAATATATAAATATAGGCCAGATATAGGCTAATACTATATCGGCTGTTAGACTAGCTTCCCATCTATTTCAAGAATGCTGAACTAATTTGACAGTTGGTTTTTAAATAAATCATCTAAGCTTATTTTAAAAATTTCTTAATTAATATGTGATTAATAATAACAATAAACACATTTTTAAATTTAAATTTTTAATAAGTCATTAAAAAATTATAGCTCGATGTCCCAATAACTCTTATGAATTTAATTCATTAAAAAAAAAAAAAACCGCATTGAGAAATTCCTTATAATAGTCTAGTTTTTTTTTTAAAAGTAAGTTTAGACGTCGCTCCTGAACCCTCTTAATAGTCAAACTTCAATATATTTATTAAGGAAATCATTTTTCTTCTGGTCAATCTGCAACCATTAAAAATGGCTGCCTTCCAAATTGAAAATTTATATAAAAAAAAAATCTCCACACATCATATCCAATTACCCACGCAACGTAAGGGGAGAAAGAATCAACCTTCACGTTACTCAAAGAAAAAGGGGGAAAAATATGAAAGCCATATATTTATTTTTTAAATATTCTTTGATGACGGAATTTTTAAAAGGATTTTTTTCTATTTACATACTAAATATTTATGTGTTATGTATGCAGCTTATATTTTCCTACCTAAAGACTTGAGTTAATATAATATCTAGAGAAAGATAAAAACTGTATTTTTGAATTATAATATTTAACTTAAAAAAAAAAAAAAAATCAATACAAGAGCTACAATGAAAACAAACGCTTGGTTTAATGACACTAATTCCATTTTATTAACACTCTCAATTACACTTGAGAACACCTTTTGTAAATAAATAATTCCTATCCCAACACCCCTTTTATAAAATCGGCTTTTCGTTTCTAGATTCACGTGGATTTTCTTCTTCTTTGATAACTTACAAATTCCTTCTCTCTCTCTCTATTTTCCGTTGTCTCAACTTGGTCCATTCTTTATTTAAAACACAACGATATTAAGTTCAAAATTAAATCAAGAAAATTTGCTATATTAAATTACTACATTTTCTTCTTTCTTCTTTTGTTTTAAAAAATGTTTTAAGAAATCTGTTGTGTACATCAAACCAGACATTTTTATGATATGAGTCGTCCATTTCCTAAAGTGTCTAGTTGAATCGGGAACAAATTTGCAGGAAACGAGAAAAACCCGTATTTTTATAAACTCGAGAGTTAATTTATGACTGTGATGTTTATAAAATCTGTAAATAAATTACGAACACAATTTACAAGGTCTTAGGTCGGTATTATTTTCTATATAGCAGTAATAAACTGTTTTAATATTCAACTAGGCAGTTTTGGAAGTTTTTTGTTATTAGCTAGTTTTAGAATTGGACCTTTTACAATTAGCGAGTTTTGGCACTGTAAATGCAAATGGTTAATATCAATCAACATAGCAAAACAAAAAGAAAATTCCATAAAAGTAGCAGGTTAGCCAACAATAATTATTATTAAAAAGAGTAGAAATATAAGTTTGCACTATAAAAATGTCCTTCAGTTTACCAAAATATACAATTTTGTGGAAGCTAATTGGTAGGGCGATTATTCATTGCAATTAGCAAGTTTTGGAAATGAGTTCATGAAAGTCGCCATCTTTATGTAAGCAAGCAAGTAGTTTTGGAACAGTATTTGTTTTTTTTGCTTTTGAAAATGGAATGAAATGCAACTAGGCCCGGTTTGAATTTGTACTCGATTTTCAGTATTTGTTTTAATTAGAAGTAATCAGCTTTTTTCACTGGAAAACCATTTACAAATGTATTCACTCATCTCCGTATTGTTAATTTTTATATAAAAAAAGTAAATGAAAAAAATGGGGCTGGATAGCTTCGGCTGCAGCCGAAAATAAATATAAAACTTAGACACCATCAATTATTAATATATATTATTTTTAAATGTTATAATATTCAAACTACAATAGTACCACCGCCTTATTATTATTATTTATTATTATATTATTATTAATTTATTTAAATTTAAGGAAGGGTGCCTCTAGTGTGTAATGTTATTCCCAACCGTTGGGGTGCCGTGAACTTCAAAAGGTTGGGAAACTCTGGTCTATATATTGTAATTGACAATGGCAATTAAAAATAATACTCAACATCCTGTACTTTAACAATTAATCGTTCTGATGAAAGTCGAGATTAGTGACCGAAATGTCTACGATTAATAATTAATACAAAGATTTTTACTAAATTAAAAAAAAA